>WNWK01021062.1:0-34681 GCA_009830355.1 Cherax destructor | reverse complement strand
AGGACCTTGGGTAGTTTCAAATTTAGGTTGGATAAATTCATGAGTGAGAGGGTTGGATTTGGTGGGACTCGCGCATGAGTGGGTAAATTGTCAAAGCTTATTTCTTGGGTAGCATTGAAAATTGGGTTGAGCAAATATGCTGTTAGTGGGACGGATTGTGAAAGGACCTCCCTAGTATGGGCCCCCAGGCCTGCTGCAGTGTTCCTCCTTTCTTATGTTCTTATGTTCTTACACCTCGATGATATCTCCCCTTTTTACGTCTCCAGAGAGTGGAGATTAACCTCTAAGTCTATTTTTCATACGGGGTTTTTTTTTCTGTAAGTCATTTTAGTCATTCTTTTTTTGTATGTTCCCCAATAAAACTATACCATCCTGTATTGGGAGCCCAAAAAACTGAGCTGCAACCCAAATGAGGTCTCACTAGTGATGTATGGTTAGGGTGTTTCGGTCCTTCAGTGCCCTGGTGATGGCCCAGGTGCTTAAGAACATAAGAACAAAAGAAAGGGGGAAACCCGAAAGGGCCTTTTGGGCCCCCATACTGGGAAGGCCCTTTCCCTTCCGCCCCACTAACAGAATATTTGCTAAACCCAATTTTCAATGCCCCCAGAAATAAGCTTTGCCCAATTCTACCCACTCATGCGCAGTCCCAAACCCAACCCTCACTCATTTTTAAAACCTAAAAAAGCTAAAGGGGGTTCTAACCCCCCAGGGCTTTTCCCACTCATCAACATTTTAAAAAACCAATATTTTCCTATACCCTTTTCAAATCTAAACACCCAAACGAATCCTTTTTTGCGGGTTCTCTTTTTGGGGGTATCCTCAAGCCCTTTTTTATACCCCTTTGTTAATCCCCTTTCCATTGTTCCCTCGCCCCCCCTCTTCCCACAATAAAATTTGGTTTTTAGGGTCTTCAATTTTTTCTTCGTAAAAAAAGATTTCTAATGCTATGTATTAATTTAGTCATTCTACGCTGAATGTTTTCTAACGAATTTATGTCCATTCTGTAATATGGAGACCAGAACTGAGCTGCGTAATCTAGGTGAGGCCTTACTAATGATGTATAAAGCTGTAATATAACCTCTGGACTTCTGTTGCTAACACTTCTTGATATAAATCCCAGTAATCTATTTGCCTTATTACGTACGCTTAGGCATTGCTGTCTTGGTTTAAGGTTGCTGCTTACCATCACCCCAAGTCCTTCTCGCAATCTGTATGGCTAAGTTCTACGTTATTTAACTTATAAGTGCTTGGGTTATGGACACTCCCGAGCTTCAGAACCTTGCATTTATCTACATTGAACTGCATCTGCCACTTTTCTG
Source organism: Cherax destructor (assembly GCA_009830355.1). Classification (NCBI taxonomy): domain Eukaryota; kingdom Metazoa; phylum Arthropoda; class Malacostraca; order Decapoda; family Parastacidae; genus Cherax; species Cherax destructor. The sequence continues at coordinate 33,362 of WNWK01021062.1, read as the reverse complement.
ACCACGAATTAAGTTTGTCTAAATCTTCCTGAAGTTCTATGACATCTATGTTTGAATCAATTATCCTACCTATCTTCGTGTCGTCGGCGAATTTGCTCATATCACTAGTAATTCCTCATCAAGGTCATTGATATATATTATAAATAACAATGGGCCTAAGACTGATCCCTGTGGAACACCACTTGTTACAAGTCCCCATTCGGATTTAACCCCATTTATGCACACTCTCTGCTTCCTATTGGTGAGCCATGACTCGATCCATGACAGCACTTTTCCCCCAATGCCATGAGCTGCCACTTTCTTTAACAGTCTCTGGTGCGGTACTCTATCAAAAGCCTTACTAAAGTCTAAATAAACAATATCGAATTCTTTATCGTGATCAACAGCCTCAAAAGCTTTACTGAAGAAGGTTAATAAATTAGATAGGCAGGAACGGCCCCTCGTGAATCCATGCTGGGTATCATTAATCAAATTATGGTTATCTAGATGGCTTCTAATAATATCAGCTATAATTGACTCTAGTAATTTGCCTACAATTGAGGTCGGCTCCTTCAGTGCCCTGGTGATGGACCAGGTGCTTCGGCTCCTTCAGTGCCCTGGTGATGGACCAGGTGTTTCGGCTCCTTCAGTGCCCTGGTGATGGACCAGGTGCTTCGGCTCCTTCAGTGCCCTGGTGATGGACCAGGTGTTTCGGCTCCTTCAGTGCCCTGGTGATGGACCGGGTGTTTCGGCTCCTTCAGTGCCCTGGTGATGGACCAGGTGCTTCGGCTCCTTCAGTGCCCTGGTGATGGACCGGGTGTTTCGGCTCCTTCAGTGCCCTGGTGATGGACCAGGTGCTTCGGCTCCTTCAGTGCCCTGGAGATGGACCGGGTGTTTCGGATCCTTCAGTGCCCTGGTGATGGACCAGGTGCTTCGGCTCCTTCAGTGCCCTGGTGATGGACCAGGTGCTTCGGCTCCTTCAGTGCCCTGGTGATGGACCAGGTGCTTCGGCTCCTTCAGTGCCCTGGTGATGGACCAGGTGTTTCGGCTCCTTCAGTGCCCTGGTGATGGACCAGGTGCTTCGGCTCCTTCAGTGCCCTGGTGATGGACCAGGTGCTTCGGCTCCTTCAGTGCCCTGGTGATGGACCAGGTGCTTCGGCTCCTTCAGTGCCCTGGTGATGGACCGGGTGTTTCGGCTCCTTCAGTGCCCTGGTGATGGACCAGGTGCTTCGGCTCCTTCAGTGCCCTGGTGATGGACCAGGTGCTTCGGCTCCTTCAGTGCCCTGGTGATGGACCAGGTGCTTCGGCTCCTTCAGTGTCCTGGTGATGGACCGGGTGCTTCAGCTCCTTCAGTTCGCTCTTTGGTAGTGCCCTGATTATCGGAGCTTGTTCCATGGATGGAGTAGAAGTTGGGTTGGAAAGGTGTTTTTGTTTGTGGGATTGGTTTAGGGTTTGAGGGGGACCTGCCTAGTGTGGGCCGGTTGGCCTGCTGCAGTGTTACTTCCTTCTGTAATCTTATGAGAGAGGGGTTAGATTTGAGCGGGACTTGGAGGGTTGTGAAGGGTTGTGAACTGAAGCAAAATAAGTCCCCGGGACCCGACGAGTTGTTTTCCAGGGTACTTAAAGAATGCAAAATGGAACTTAGTCAGCCATTAACGAATGTGTTTAATACGTCCATCCTAACTGGTGTTGTGCCAGAGATGTGGAAGATAGCTAATGTAGTTCCTATATTCAAATCAGGGGATAAGTCCATTCCATCAAATTACCGTCCAATAAGCCTCACGTCTATAGTAGGCAAATTATTAGAATCAATTATAGCTGATATTATCAGAAGTCACCTTGAAGAACATAATTTGATTAATGAATCTCAGCATGGGTTTACGAGAGGTCGTTCCTGCCTGACAAATTTACTGACGTTTTTCAATAAAACATTTGAGGCAGTAGACAGTGATAAAGAATATGATATAGTTTACTTGGATTTCAGTAAGGCCTTCGATAGAGTACCTCACAAGAGACTCTTAAGAAAGGTGGCAGCTCATGGTATAGGAGGTAAAGTTCTAGCATGGATAGAGGCATGGCTTACCAATAGAAAGCAGAGAGTTTCCATTAATGGGGTCAAATCTGAATGGGGATTTGTCACTAGTGGCGTTCCACAAGGATCAGTTTTGGGCCCATTGTTGTTCATAATTTACATTAATGACCTTGATGAAGGAATTGCAAGTGACATGAGTAAATTTGCTGATGATACAAAAATAGGCCGTATAATTCATTCTGAGGAGGATAACAGTGAACTCCAGGAGGATTTGGATAAATTAATGTCTTGGTCTGAAAAGTGGCAGATGAAGTTCAATGTGGACAAGTGTAAGGTGCTTGTCGTTGGTAATGAAAATATCCCTCGAATTTATAAACTAGGTGAAGTTGAGCTTGATCATACAGAATGTGAAAAAGACTTGGGAGTCATGGTAAGCAGAAATCTAAAGCCAAGACAACAGTGCCTAAGTGTGCGCAATAAGGCTAACAGATTACTAGGATTTATTTCAAGAAGTATAAGCAACAGAAGTCCAAAAGTTATTTTACAGCTCTATACATCACTAGTGAGACCTCATTTGGATTATGCAGCTCAGTTTTGGTCTCCTTACTACAGGATGGATATAGATTCATTGGAGAACATACAAAGAAGAATGACTAAAATGATTTACAGTATAAGAAATCTCCCGTATGAAGATAGACTTAGAGCGTTGAATCTCCACTCTCTGGAGAGACGTAGAATGAGGGAGATATCATCGAGGTGTACAAGTGGATGATGGGCATAAACAAAGGAGATATTAATAAAATACTGAGGATATCGAACCAAGTAAGAACCAGAAATAACGGATTTAAATTGGATAAATTTAGATTTAGAAAGGACATAGGCAAGTACTGGTTTTCGAACAGAGTTGTAGATGCGTGGAACAATCTTCCGAGTAGGGTGATAGAGGCTAGGACCTTGGGTGGCTTTAAAAAGAGATTGGACAAATATATGAGTGGGAGGGGCTGGGTTTGATTTGTGTCGTGAGTACGGGAATAAATTCTTAGGTAGTGGTGGTTTTGATAAGGACCTGCCTTGTATGGGCCAGTAGGCCTTCTGCAGTGTTCCTCCATTCTTATGTTCTTATGTTCTTGAGGGTTGTGAAGGTTGCTTGGGTGCTGGGGATGGGATGGGCAAATATTTTTGTTGGTGGGTTGGTTTTGACATGGACCTGCCTAGTATGGGCCAGTAGGCCTGTTGCAGTGTTCCTCCTTTCTTATGTTCTTAAAATAACTTTTGGACTTCTGTTGCTTATACTTCTTGAAATAAATCCTAGTAATCTGTTAGCCTTATTGCGCACACTTAGGCACTGTTGTCTTGGCTTTAGATTCCTGCTTACCATGACTCCCAAGTCTTTTTCACATTCTGTATGATCAAGCTCTACTTCACCTAGTTTATAAATTCGAGGGATATTTTCATTACCAAGGACTAGTACCTTACACTTGTCCACATTGAACTTCATCTGCCACTTTTCAGACCAAGACATTAATTTGTCCAAATCCTCCTGGAGTTCACTGGTATCCTCCTCAGAATGAATCATACGGCCTATTTTTAAGAACATAAGAAAGGAGGAACACTGCAACAGGCCTACTGGCCCATACTTGGCAGGTCCATATCAAAACCAACCAACCAACAAAACTATTTGTCGAACCCATCCCCATCGCCAAACAAGGATCAAACCACGACAACCCCCCCCCAACCATTGTGCAAGTCCCATTCAAATCCAACCCCTTTCACTCATAAGAACACAGAAATAAGGAACACTGCAGCAAGCCAACTGGTCCACACTAGGCAGTTCCCCCTCAAACCCAAAATCAATCCCACAAACAAAAACTCCTGCCCAACCCAGCAAATTTACTCATGTCACTTGCAATTCCTTCATCAAGGTCATTTATGTAAATTATGAACAACAATGGGCCCAAAACTGATCCTTGTGGAACGCCACTAGTGACTAATCCCCATTCAGATTTGACCCCATTAATGGAAACTCTCTGCTTTCTATTGGTATGCCATGCCTCTATCCATGCTAGAACTTTACCTCCTATACCATGAGCTGCCACCTTTCTTAAGAGTCTCTTGTGAGGTACTCTATCGAAGGCCTTACTGAAATCCAAGTAAACTATATCATATTCTTTATCACTGTCTGCTGCCTCAAATGTTTTATTGAAAAACGTCAGTAAATTTGTTAGGCAGGAACGACCTCTCGTGAACCCATGCTGAGATTCATTAATCAAATTATGTTCTTCAAGGTGACTTCTAATAATATCAGCTATAATTGAGGTAATCAGTCCCTCGGCCTGGAGTCGATATGTTCAGTCCATCAATCTTGTAGGAAGTAAAGCACAAGACCGTAGAGGTGGCTTATATGCTGTAGATCTTGATACAAACGAATTCTTCAACACTTGTCCAATGGAAAAATAAACACATAAGCAGTATAATGTGATCCTTTATTGACAACGTTTCGCCCACGCAGTGGGCTTTATCGAGTCACAGACAGATCTACCTGGAAAATGAGCAACATGGAGATATATATAGGGTACAGTCAGGTGGAGAATGCTGGGTCAGGTGAGAAAGCTGCATGTGAGTCTTAAGACTCACATGCAGCTTCTCCACCTGACCCAGCATTCTCCACCTGACTGTACCTATATATCTCCATGTTGCTCATTTTCCAGGTAGATCTGTCTGTGACTCGATAAAGCACTGCGTGGGCGAAACGTTGTCAATAAAGGATCACATTATACTGCTTATGTGTTTATTTTTCCATTGTGTCGGTATTTTATACCATTTATTTCCAACTTGTCCAATCTTTGGACGAAGACCTACTTCGACTAGTGGATGGTACCACTATGACCCCGCCTCCTCCTGCTTCGCCTCACCTGACTACAGCATATAAGCCACCTCTACGGCCTTGTGCTTTACTTCCTACAAGATTGATAGACTGAACACATCGACTCCAGGCCGAGGGACTGATTACCTCAAACTCCTCCTCTCCTTATACTTTGTATTGGACTGATGAAGCCACTGTGTGGCGAAACGTTTCCTCAAAGATACCCAAGTGTTGCATATGTGTCTAATTTATAATACTAATACATCTTCCCTGACTCGTTTTTTACGCGTATGGGCTTGAGCAGTCGATATTCACAATTGAGTTCAGAAGAGTGTCGGAATTTCACACCGGGAAAGCGCACGAACGGTGAGAATTTCCAGTGTGCTTTGAAGTCCACTGGGTATTGGATATTTATCGATCATTGATATTGGAGTGTGAGGAAATTTGTGTGTGTGTACTCGCCTAGTTGTGGTTGCAGGGGTTGATTCACAGCTCCTGGCCCAGCCTCTTTATTGGTCGCTACTAGATCACTTTTCCTGCTCCATGAGGTTATTATACCTCTTCTTAAAGCTATGTATGGATACTGACTCCACTACATGTACATGTGTGTGTACTCACCTATTTGAGGTTGCAGGGGTAGTTTCAGTTCTTCTGGCGTTCGCTGGTCCAAGAGTCTTGTCGTACCTCATCTTAAAGCTATGTATGGATCGTGTGTGTGTGAATGTGTACATTCAGACCGAACCATTTCCCAATTTCATTCCAAATTCGCGGGTGTCAGACAATCAAACCAACAAAGAAAACGGTGTCATGGGAAACACAAAGATTTACCTCTAGGGCGAAAATCCCAAGAAAATTTAACTGGGCCGTCGAGGTAGATGGCCTGGGAGAGCATCGAACCAACATCTCTGAATATTCCAGGAGCAGAGAGAGACGGTGGGAGTACCACACACCACCTCTAACATTGCATCTTGCAGCAGCAGCAGCCTCTGCAACTCGCACCACGACGGTCCGTGGCTCCCCAGTGCAAACTATCTGAGAAATTATAACAGTCAAGTGGGGGAGCTTGGGAGTGGAGTTCGGAATGTTCTTGTGAATGGAATTTAGGAAGTACTGGATTTTACAAAATAATAATAAAAGCACTTGTGTCCTTTTTATCTGGTGGCCTGGTAGCTGAAGCTTCCGCTTCCCACGGCGAGGGTCCGGGTTCGATTCCCGGCTAGGGTAGAAACATTGGGCGTGTTTCCTTACACCGGTTGTCTATGTTCCCCATCAGTAAAATGGGAACCTGGGTGTTAGTCGACTGGTGTGGGTCGCATCCTGGGACAAAACTGACCTAATTTGCGGGAAATGCTCTGCATAACAAGCGACTTTCTATATAGTATTGTCATTGATATCAGCTAGGCCTGTATAGAGACGATTTAAGGTACGCTTGTGTCCTCCATAGTAGAGATGTATCGGATGTGAAAATTTAGATATATGCGGATGTGTATGAGGTTGTCTTACTTATCTTGCGGATGCGGATATAAGAAATTGTGCGGATGTTCCGCGGATGCGGATATCCGATACGTCACTACTCCACAGAGACTCCACGAGGGATTTGATGTCTACACCGTCGGCGTCTAAGGTCTGGTTGTAATAATATTGGTAGAATTACCGACAATAGGTTAAGTAAAAGGACACAAATGCGACTAATGTGACATTTTATTGTGGCAACGTTTCGCTCTCCAGGAGCTTTGTCAAGCCGTTACGGTTTGACAAAGCTCATGGAGAGCGAAACGTTGCCACAATAAAAGGTCTGGTTCGGTGAGAAAGTTGTGCCTCATCCTTCGTGGAGTCTATGAAGTAGTGACGTATCGGATAACCGCATCCGCGGAACATCCGCACAATTTCTTACATCCGCATCCGCATTTTACTGTAAACAGATATACGCATCCGAAGCCTCGCTAATCGCCGTCACAAAACAGAGTAGCACTGGAAACCACAAAACATTAGCATACATGATAGTAAAGTAGACAAAGCAGCACCAACCCAGCAACACAGGAGTCACGTGATCTCGTCGTCTACCCGACATGGCATTCTTCAGGTCACCAGCGTCACTCACACCTCACTCAGGTCACCAGCGTCACTCACACCTCACTCAGGTCACCAGCGTCACTCACATCTCACTCAGGTCACCAGCGTCACTCACACCTCACTCAGGTCACCAGCGTCACTCACATCTCACTCAGGTCACCAGCGTCACTCACACCTCACTCAGGTCACCAGCGTCACTCACACCTCACTCAGGTCACCAGCGTCACTCACACCTCACTCTCATAGAACCGAAACGTTTTCTAATAAATATGTCCTAGTGTTTACTCAAGTGTTTTTTCTAAAACAATGTGTTGGTATTAATTACCAAGGTTTATACCATCCTTGTACATGTACTTGTAGAAATAAAGATATTAATTATAACAATTAATACTTATTGTTATCATTGGAAGATATAAGTGTAAGCACATTAAAGCTCTCAGGTTTTATTTTATATTTTAACTGTGGTATTTTTACATCACGCGTTTTATTGCGAGTTCTTCCATTATATTATTATTATTATTATTAGTATTATTATTATTAATGACGGGGTGGACCGGTAAGCCAGAGGAAGACCTCGGTAATATGACCAAAAACTGCAGTTAATGGCTTTTAACATGAATAAGACCAGTGGTCTGCTGACCAACAATCACTTGGGGAATGGAGGATACTCAGATTCAAAGGTATGGAAATAACTCCAATTCCTTGGCTCCAAAGCTGTGGTGAGCGCAGGTGTAGCCCAGCGCACCACAGACAGTATTATCAAACGTATTTCTGTAGCCGCCGAAGCTGCAGAGCCTTTGTTGATAGCTTCATATTTCACGGCGGATTCCACAGTTAGTATTCCTTTTAGACCTCCAGTAGGTGGTGGTGGGCGGTAGTGGGTGGTGGTGGGCGGTAGTGGGTGGTGGTGGTGATGATGGGTGGTGTGTGATGGGTGGTGGTGGTGTATAGGGGTGGTGTGTGATGGGTGGTGGTGGTGTGATGGTGGTGGTGGTGTATAGGGTTGGTGTGTGATGGGTGGTGGTGTATAGGGTTGGTGTGTGATGGGTGGTGGTGGTGTGATGGTGGTGGTGGTGTATAGGGTTGGTGTGTGATGGGTGGTGCTGGTGTATAGGGGTGGTGTGTGATGGGTGGTGGTGGTGTATATGGGTGGTAGCGGTGGTGGTGTGGTAGTGTGTGATGGTGGGTGGTGAGGCTAGGGAAGGTGGGTGAAGGTTGAAATCTATCCATTTCCCAGGCTGGTGTGGAACTATACTCTCGGTACTTGGCTTCTTAAAACATTGAAGTCGAAAACAAATCACAAACCAATTCGTAATAATAACAAAACAGCTGAGGATCAATTCGTTTTCGTGGCTGTGAGCGGCGAGATTCTCAACACTTAAGATTCCCACAGGAATACCTGAAGGTTGCCCGAAGACGATACAGGGGTGATTCCCCTCCCCGGTCCAGTCCCACACCAGGCCTGTTGGATGGCCTGATCATCCAGGCTGTTGGTTCTAACCGCACATATTCCAGCAACAGCACCAGGAACTAACTCAATAAAGTCTACTAGACAACTTTATCTTTGTTAGGTAAACGTAAAGAGATGCAACTAATATGACACTTTATTATGACAACGTTTCGCTCTCCAGGAGCTTTGGTGATGGCTTGACAAAGCTCCTGGAGAGCGAAACGTTGCCACAATAAAATGTCACATAAGTTGCATCTCTTTATGTTTACCTTACACTTTGTCTGTAATCCAACCATTAACTCAGTTTTTGGTTACAAAAATAAATTATACAGGCTAAGAGCTGTAGACAGACTGATGTAGCCACTATGTGGCGAAACGTTTCCCCAGTAAAGATACCCAAGTGTTACAACATGTGTGTAATATATCAGCCTAAGAGCTGTTATCCTACCTCACCTCATAGAAGTCTGCTCGTATTCCTCCTTATAAATGAAGAGTTTTGGCCCCTTTACACTTATTGAATTTATATCTTGGTGTATTGTACCCTTGCTTCTTACTGGAAACAGTTTGTATTGGCTGCCAAGTCTCTTGTTGTCGTAGGAGTAATTTCAGTGTGCATGTTTGGGACCATGTTTCAGGAAATACATTACCAGGGACTTCATGCGTTCTCAATAATTTAGGAGCCTGACTAAATTTAAAGAGACATTGAAAGTTTTCTGTATATTCTCCAGGTCTGCAATTTCGCCTGACTTAAAAAGGGTTGGTAGAACAAAGTTTTGCTCACCTTTGACTGAAACATTGTCCAAGTGAAGGCTTTGTGTGGTGTGTGTCTCTTTGCACCACCGTACTGGAAACACAGCCAGTCATAGCCTTCCCTTGACAAAAAAAAGTCACCACCACCAACCCTCCCTTAAAGATACCCCCACTCCTCCCTCAATAAAGTCACCAGCACCATCACCCCTCCCTCAACAGTCACCAACACCACCCCTCCCTCAACAGTCACTACCACCACCACCCCTCCCTCAACAGTCACCAACACCACCACAACCCCTCCCTCAGAAAAATCAACCTCCCTTTCCCCCGTAAAAAAAACCCACTCTCACCCCTCCCTCGGCAAGAATCCATCAAAAAGACAAATAAATAATTGAAAAGTTGAAAAAAAATAAAATTATTCAGCCATTCCGAAAATAAAATTCTGAAGTCGACCGTTTCTGTATGCATAGAAATGGTCTCTATAAGCAGTAAATTGGTCTGAGAAGCAAAGCAATGTACCCAACTGACAAGAATACTGATGCCTTCACACGTACGTATGAGCGCGTGTACACACGCGCGCGTACTTCTTTAAGAAGAGTTACGATAAAGCTCTTGGAACAGAGTGGACCTAGTAACCACCAGCGAAGAGGCGGGACCAGGAGCTGGGAATCGACCCCTGCAACCACACATACACACGATGTACATATGCCAGCCATTGGTATTTTTTGTTTAAATATTACAAACAGGTTAACTACAAACGTGTCAACTGGCACGACCAAACGGCCCGGGTTTCATCCCCGGGCGAGAACACGTAACAAACAACTCTCCTGGTATCTGTTGTGTTCACCATGTAGTAACTAGGAACCTGTGTGTCACTCAACTGTTCTTGGTCGCCTCCTCTGAGAACCTTACAAGACAATACTAATACTACTAATAATAATAATAATAATAATACACACTGATAATTAACATTAATATAATAATATTTTTGGGTAAAAAATAACAGCAACTAATAGGCCTGGTCACAGACCTGGCCGCGGGGGCGTTGACCCCCGGAACCCTCTCCAGGTATACTCCAGGTAACCAACAATAATTTCAATATTATTGTTGCATAGTAATCAATAATAGTTCCAATAACAATAGTAATAAATAAAAGAGGATGGAGCAAAATAGGATGACTAGGAGGGTATACAATTCTAGGTTGAAGGGAAGGGAGTCGCCCCAGTAAAAGTTGGGGGGAGGGAGGGAAGGGGGATTAATGAGGTTTTGAGTACTAACGGCTTGAACATCCAACAGGCTTGTGTGAATGCATCAGATCGGAGTAGCGTCAAGTGCATCTTTGTGACCTGCCGTGCTGTTGGAGGGTGAGCAAGGTAACATTTATGAAGGGATTCAGGGAAAACCTGTCAGTCGGACTCAGAGTCCTGGAGGTGAGAAGTACCGTTAATACACTCTGAAGAAGGAGTGGGGATGTTGCAGTTCGGAGAGTCATCCGAACTATGATGCCAGGACTTCTGGGAAGACAGTGATTTAATGAATGATGGTGAATGTGTCTCTTCGTTCTTCATTAGTCTATCTCATTGGGAAATAGAAAAATAAATAACAATAATAATTAATGTACAATATTATCACTACTAAATAATGATGATAATAATAAGACGGTTCATAAATAATGACCATCATTATAAACAGCAGTTTCCATCACCCCTAAACTATGGGTAATTTACCCCAGTAATTGCGTCAGTAGCATCAAATGATCGTGAACCGTCAACCTCTGTCATTACTCATACTGACAGCTAAAACGGACTATCCCATTCAGAGTAGCTGAGACGGCTGGTCATTACTAGGCATGGTCACCAATCATAAGTGATTCATTATTATTATTATTACAACCAGCACCAAAGCATTACTCTGTGTAGTGATGGCTGGCCTTATATATAACCGAGTCCTGACATATGGGCATGAACTGAAGTTCTAAAGTGCCTGGCTGTGTGTACCTGAGATATACACTACCAAACGTTGCTGGGGGGGGGGAGGGATGGTGTCTTCATGTTGTTGCTCTTAAGGCTAAGCATCAATGACTTTATAAAATTCTAAAAAAGAGAAGAAACGTGATAAAGATGAAAGCCTGCAATACAACACGTTGTATCTTCAACATGACTCACCTTATCAACAGTCATCTCCAATAGATCACATCACATCTTTTTCCTCGTCAAATCACTTCTCTTTCTTCAGAGTGGAATAGCGGCGCATTCTCGTCTCTTCTCAGTTTCCATTCATCAATATATATGAGTTTCAAAAAGGCAATAAATGTCAAACAGTGAAGTATTTCTACAGCTTATAGGGTTATAATGTGTGTGTTTGGTGGAGGAAATATAGTGAAGCCGACTGTTTCCTGTCACCAAGTATTGACCATCAGGAGAGGTCATGCCAGCTGCCTTCCTGCGTTCTCTCACTCTTTTATTCCTTATTCCTCTCCTCTTTTGCTTTATTTTTTCCTCTTCCTCGCTCCTTGCTTTATTTTTTCCTCTTCCTCGCTTTATCTACCTCTTCCTCGCTCCTTTCTACCTTTTCATCTCAATTTAATCTATTCCGCCATCTCTTTTCTATCTTTGTCTTCCTGCATAATACATCTTTTTTCTTTCTGCTCTGCCTGCCCGTTTCCCTTCCCTCCTAACATCTCTCTTATATTTCTTCCTTCCTTCACTGCTCCCTCGTCTACTCCATTCTGTCTCCTGCCCTTCCCCTCATACTAATCATTCTGTCTCCTGCCCTTCCCCTCATACTAATCATTCTGTCTCCTGCCCTTCCCCTCATACTAATCATTCTGTCTCCTGCCCTTCCCCTCATACTAATCATTCTGTCTCCTGCCCTTCCCCTCATACTAATCATTCTGTCTCCTGCCCTTCCCCTCATACTAATCATTCTGTCTCCTGCCCTTCCCCTCATACTAATCATTCTGTCTCCTGCCCTTCCCCTCATACTAATCATTCTGTCTCCTGCCCTTCCCTCATACTAATCATTCTGTCTCCTGCCCTTCCCCTCATACTAATCATTCTGTCTCTGCCCTTCCTTACTAATCTGTCTCTGCCTTCCTCATACTAATCATTCTGTCTCCTGCTCCTTCCTCTACTAATCATTCCTCTCCCTTCCTCACCACTCCCTCTTTCATAGTAACATCTTACCCATCTTTTCCTCTTATATTTATCATTTCTTCCTCACCCACCCCTCTTATGTAACTTTACCCATCCCTCTTATATAACATCACCCATCCCTCTCGTATAACCTACCTCACCATCTCTCATATACTCTCACCCACCCCCTCATTAGCCTCCTCACATCTCTCAATCTCTACCACCCCACTCAGTCTCCTTCACTCTCTCATACTCTGCCTCATCTCTCATCTGCCTCCCTGGACAGGGAGTGGTGGTCCCCTCTGTCAGCATAATCTCTCAACAACAACAAACTCATGTGTTGGGGTTGATGGCTTGGTCAGACCTCCCTCTCGCTCCAGTGGTGATAGTGAGTTTGTGTTTATGTGAAGAGCTAAACCCGTGTCACCCATTCAGTGCATGGAGTGGTGGAGGCTCGCTCCTCCGTCCGCTAGCTATGACCACTAGTGACAATCGTGCAGGTTTGAATGTGTTCCTAGATACGCAGGTTTGAATGTGTTCCTATATACGCCGATTTGAATGTGTTCCTATATACGCCGATTTGAATGTGTTCCTATATACGCCGATTTGAATGTGTTCCAATATACGCAGATCTAAATATTTCCTAATTACGCAATTGAATGTTCCTAGATACGCAGATCTAAATATTACGCAGATTTGAATGTTTCTAGATACGCAGATTTGAATGTGTTCCTAGATACGCAGATTTGAATGTTTCCTAGTTCTGCTCGGCCACTTCTAGGACAGACATCTCAATGCACATATAACACTACAGTTGTTTTAAAACATCAGATAAAAAGCAGCAATATAAATTGACCAACTGAACTAAAACTTCTTCGCGTAACTTCTAAGAGATTATATATCACACACATTAACAAGTGACACCAAAACCTACGACTTCTTAATATGTGATTCACAGTCGACTACGGGCCAAAAACCCACGTCCAGCCAAACACACCTGGGCTAGGAGCTGTGACTTGACCCCTGCAACCACAAATAGGTGAAACACCATACTCTTCAGCCTCTGGATAATATTTTTTGAGGAAATAAATATATTTGCAACATTTGGATATTTTATTTAGTCTATATATTACTTCCTAAACTGTATAAAGCCTCTGTGTACATACCAGAACAGTGAGTATATACAGTGTGGTACGAGTATATATATACTCACTCTTCTGTCCTAGTTTGTTCAAAGTGGTGTCAGCGCTTGGAGAATCGGTGATGTAAAAGGTATATTTCGTTGTTGAAGAAGGAAAGTGTAGCACGGTGAATATCAAGTGTATGAAGGAGCATTCCACAGACACTGAACAAACTTATCATCCTTCCCAACAGCTAAGATGTTCTGAACATCTACAAAGCAATTGATGGCAAGTCGCCATAGCAATCAGCACATCCATGACAGACTTCACCAGGACTAAAGTGGAGAACTTCGAACTAGTCAACACAGGGTTGATATAATCCCATGTGGAGGCTGTGACAAGATAAACGTCGGGGAAACAACGCAAAACCTAGGAACACATTTAAACTGTGTTAGGTGAAAGGACACATGTGCAACTGTGACGTTTTATTGTGGTATTAGTTGTACATGTGCCTTTTTATCTAACATAGTTGGTAATTCTACCATTATTACTACATTTCAGCAAACTGCGCGTGCATATGTAACAACCTTAACAATGACGGTACAACACCAGAACACCACCAGCCACTTCATGACACCCACTGAGTGTCAGACACTTGCAGACAAACATGATCAAACTCCTGCAAGGTAAAACATAGTCGTATTGTTTCATTAGTTGCTCTTGTGTCCTTTTACCTAACTTTTGTTGGCTGACAGAGTAACTGAGCTTCTAGAAGACGCAACTTCCGGGGCTGGAGGATAATCCGCTTAGCACCTCAAGTTTGGCTGCATCTAATAAGATTACCTTTGTACCCACATTACCTACAATATTATCGATAACATTATGTAGAACACTTTTTCGGATTGTTAATCTCAGAAGATTTGAAATCCAGGATAATCCAAGAAAGTCAAGAAGTGCGCCTTATTTCCATTGGGGGTCCTATGGTCCTCTACCCAAGGAATGACGTACAACAGTCGACTAACATAGGTATCTATTTAATGCCAGGTGGAAAAGAACAACATATATGAGGAGACACTTACATTCGCCTCAACTCTCCCTGGATTGGGTTCAGTACTGCACACGTCTTATCGTCCAGGATTCAACTTGGTTCCATCGGCTGTAAACTGAACGAGCTCCGAACAAAAGTTTTTCAACACCATATTGTATATGTAAGATAGATGGTCACAAAATACACGAACGTGAATTGGTGGGAAGACTTTTAAACATATCCTCCAGAGTAATGGAAGATGTTCCTGAGCGCCGTATGTCTGGAGACGTCGCCATTTGGATACCAGGCAGCAGCATTAATATCTCTGAGGAGGAGTGCTGGAAAGACGATGTATCACTGACATATACATATATCTCATTTGTGACGTCAAGGCCACAACCTAATAGACGTCACACTGGTATCTTTACAAAGCTGTTACAGAACCAGTGAGCAAGGCAACACACTACAATCCTCTTTTCTCCCTCACCCACAACATTGCCAGTAATGATTACACTGGTCAAAAATGCTTCCGAGACCAGAGTAGCAATTTCCAACTAATTTTAGGTCACTGATAATAAATATCATGGTTAAAATTGTTTGTTAGCTCTATTTTTCAATATAGACCTACGTGTCACAACAGGATTGCGGCAGTGTGTTTCTTACCACAGTCTCACTGACCTTCATTATTGTTCCAGCAGTCAAAAGGTGGTTGTGCTGTCCAAGTTTATATTTTGAGGTGAAAGGTACGTGATTTTCTTAGCCAAACACTTTTTAAACTTCGAGTCAGATAAAGAAAGTGGTGAGGAAGAAGGGAAGGATGACAGTACTGCATTACAGTGACCAAAACTTTGATGAAGCTCACTCCTCTAGGCCACAGCTCATAACAAAATGAGACTTAATAAACATTATACACATTCAAACCAAGACTTGGTAAAAATGATCTACATCCAAACTGGGGACACTAATAAGCATTCGCCACACAGAGCTTGAGAAAACAACTCTCCAAACAAACTGATACTTCAGTAAACACACACTACACCCAAACTTCCCACAGAACTGGGACTGCAACACACCTGACACCCAAACTACCCACAAAACCAGAGGACTGCAACACACCTGACACCCAAACTACCCACAAAACCAGAGGACTGCAACACACCTGACACCCAAACTACCCACAAAACTGCTACTAAACACACATTACACAGAGACTACACCTTTACACTAGTGACAGCGGCTACAAAGGGCCACACAAACTGTAACACGAGACATAATGACACTCGATAACGGTGTCGGAAGCGCAATCATATATGCAAATTGACAACAGTAACTGACAGTCGCGTTGTTATATATATTTGATACCGGCCTGACGTGAATTCCAATGAGAAAGCATGGAATGTGGCCTGAAATTGTTCCTCCCGGTGAAATTGACTAAAAAAAATATTGTATTTCCTTTAACACTCATGTAATCTGATTATAACACAGGATATATTTAGAGGTGTGTATCTTTCAGGACATACACTGAGAAATACGAAGTAACCTACATGTGGTGGCAGGCGAGTCTGCCAGCGTGACTCAAGCGTAGTTAAAGAAGTTTTAAACCTGTGGAGGTGGATTTTCCCCTCTGTGTAGGGATCGTTGGATCAATTGAGCAAGACTGGAGGCGGGAGGACAAACATCTGAGAATACGAACCTGTCTTGCTAGGTGGCAGAAACATCAGTAGTGATTATACATGGGCGCAAACAAAACAAAAAAAAAAAAACATTTCAAATCTCCATTCCAACGTGGTTCGTGGAAACAGGGTAATCCCACATTCCGGGATTTGTTTTAAAGAGTAATCTCTAACATTCTTACCAGGCGATTACTTTCTTCTATTATTATTACTGTTATTTAAATGAGAAAATAATACTTCTTGCTAATTAAAGGTTTACACCAAGTGTTGTAATTAACACATGGCGTAATGTCAGCAAAACAGACTATTTTATGAAGAATGTTTTCATAAATATTTATATATTTACAATTGTTTTAAAGATGCCTAAAATAGTCTTAGTTCTACAAATTATGTCCGTAATAATCATTATTAACAATGCTTGGGTCATCGTCGTTTGAAGACATATAGATTATATGAAGACAAACTTGTTCAGCAAATTCTCTCTGAATTAAATGGAGAAGTTAGGTTGGTGGTGGAGGCGCTGGTGGTGGAGGCGCTGGTGGTGACTGCTGTGCGAGTGCAGCCTACTACACGAGGCTGGATCATTCTCTGTTTATGTACACACATTACGTACGTACTTACATACGTAAGATACTTAGTGTAATAAACGCTTGTTTTGAAATCTGTACTGACTACAAACATATATATATATATATATATATATATATATATATATATATATATATACACATCTCCTACCTAATCCTCCCAGCTTCTCTGGTATAAAATACTGACAAAATATGAAATAACACACTTGCGCATTATTAGGCTGAAGACATTCATGGCGAAACGTGTCAATAAAATGGATCCAGGAAAATGGATCCAGGAAAATAAATCACATGAAAAAGTCACATAAAATTAGTCACAACCTTACCTAAATAAAATTACTTTTTCTAGCCAAAATTGTGACTTTTTTCCAGACACCCAATAAAATATTCTAATACTGCCATGTCTCAGTGGGGAGGGAGAGAAGCACTGAGGTGGGGAGAGAGTATACCTGGAGAGGGTTTCGGGGGTCAACGTCCCCGCGGCCCGGTCTGTGACCAGGCCTCACTAGCATAGAAGAAACTCCATTGAGGGGAATAAAATTAGTAGCTTAGCGTCTCTTCATCCTCTGACATAAGACTTGTGTCACGTTACAGCTACTGGACTGAGTTTCTCCTCCATGCAGAGGCGCTATTGTATATCTACACCTTTTAAGGGGCACGTAAGTTTCCCCGTCTTCCAATAACATGTTCATCCTTCCACTATAATCCACTTTGTCCACATCCACTATCGTATTTGCTCTGTCTGCTTAGTAAGATGAAGTCTAGGATCTTTCCCCAATCAATGGTACAACTCAACAAATCTTTGAGGACAACTGTGTTTCAGAGGTCTGAGCTGTGCTCAAACCTCTATAACACAACTGTCCTCAAAAATTTGCTAAGTTACACCACCAATCAAGGGAAGATCCCAGACTTCACCCTACGAAACAGACAAAGCAAATGCGATAGCAACCATGGACAAGGCAGATTATAGTAGAAAAATGAACATATTACAAGAGGCAACTTACGTGGCTCTTAAGGCCTATAGTATTTCACCGAGATGTAATCTCTTTCTGCCAATCATAATGAGTGCTGGTACTAATGGTTTTTGCACTTGTATATAAATAAACAGAGTGCCATAATAAAGGTACCCCTTCCCCCCACACACTTTTCATATACATTTATATCAAGTATACAAAAAGAATATTTTTTTCAAGTGATTCTTTTAAAATTTCCACAGGATGGACCTGAGGTACACAAACTACCCTCCACAGGATAGACGTGAGGTACACAAACTACCCTCCACAGGATAGACGTGAGGTACACAAACTACCCTCCACAGGATGGACCTGAGGTACACAAACTACCCTCCACAGGATGGACACTCAGAGGGATGCTGGTCTTTTCTACGAAATATTTAAAGTAATATTATTTTTCATCAGGTGCGGATAACAGACAATAGGCGGGGAAGGGGGGTGGGGTCCTCTCTCTTCCAAGGAGTTAAAAAAAAGTGTGGAGAGGAAAGCCAGTCACTGCATGTGTATCAAGCACAAACAAGCAAACAAATCCGGAAACAAAACAGACAAACTTTGTGAAGCTCGTGACATGAAAGGCAACTGCAATCAATCTGGGAAAATACTGTACGAGACTTTTAGTACTCCAGACAATATGAAAGTTATACACAGGGTTTAGAGCGGTAGTTCCCAATGCATGGACACCCAAGAGGAAGGGGCCACTGAGTTATCCCAAGGGATCGGCTAAGCTTGTTATCAAGTATTACTTATATAAATTATATGGGTTCCTGATTACTGCTAGGATGATAACCAACATTCTTGCAAAAAAAAAAAAAAACATTAGCTGATAGATATGTTGAAAATGGTATTAAATATGGACAGGTGCAAGAGTTGGGCATCTTTGCTGTTGCACACAGCAGGTTTCTTCAGTCAAATACAGAGGCAACAGGTATAATATAGTCAAATGAAGATGATGTAATCAGTGCGTTAACCTAGAAGAAATATAATTGAGTGGTCAGTTCCGAGGTTGATGGATTGATCATTTTCGCTTTACCACTATACCTGCTGCTGCTGCCTCTGTATTTGACAAGCCTACTGTATAGGAGAAACGTTTCAGCTCTGGACCAGGGAGTTAAACTCTTCTCCAGGCTGAGAGACTGACCACCTTAAAGACTTTCTCTCCAATGCTGACTGACTGATTACATCATGTTGCTCACTTTGTATACGAGTAAAGAAGCCTATTGTGTAGGAGAAACCTTTCATCAATAAAGATACCCAACTGTCTTCATACTCTACTGTTGCACATGTTGCACAACCTTTCTCCTACTCAGTGGGGTTTTTTTTAAATGGGGAGGGGGAGATTCTCGTGCAGATTCATTTGTGTTAGGTACAAGAACACAAGGGCAACTAATACGATATTTTATTGTGGTAACGTTGCCACAAAATGTCGCATTAGTTGCACCTGTCCCTCTTTAACTAACATATTGTAGGTAATTCGACCAACATTATTCATTAGTGTTATCTTTACGAGTTATTATGAGTGGAAAAGTAACTTCCAATTAAGTAATCCCTGGTGTAATTATGGCTGTGCTTCAGAGAGTTTAAGGTAAGATGGGCGAGAGTTCTTTATGCTGGCAAGTGATTCTAGATCCAAGAAAGTGCAATTCCCAAACCATTCTTTGAAATAAACTTAATTGCCTCCCATTCCAAAGGCTCTGTATCTTGTAATAATGTTGGTAGAATTACCGACATTTCTGGAGAGCGAAACGCTGCCACAATAAAAATGTCTCATTAGTTGCACGTGTATTATTTTGCTCTGTATCGACTTTAGTTTTTTCCCAGGAAAATACTGTTACTACAACGAATAGAAATGATAACAATAAATATTAAATAATATTCTTTTTACGGAGTTTGCTATCTACTTGTATTTTTAAAAATTTTAACCCACGTCTGATGAGGTTTTCACACTAAGGGAGGAGTATCCCCAACTCCTTGGATCAAACGTGCTTCACCGGCGTTTCCCTTGAAGTAAAAACACGTTCATTTTACTCACTGGAACTTATCAGCGGTATATTGCCCCATCACTTCAGCCTCCAATAACGACATTTTTTTTCTAATATCAACCATCAGAGTGCTCCACCGTTCAGTTCTTAACGTTAATGTGAAGGTTAAATCAACGACTGAGTGGCGCAGTCTGGATTTCAATATAGGAAGAGGATGGAGCTTAAGCCAAGATACAAATCTGGGGGAATTTTAGTCAGGATTTTTTTTTTTTTTTTTTGGGGGGAACTTAAGCCAGGATTTCAGAATTTTTATCAACATAAGAGGGTAAAACAAATGTTTTTAACATGATTTTCGGTATGTGACATTTATTCAAGTATCTTGTTATCGTGGTCACTGGTCGATATAATACAGTGAAAGTCAGCCATTAACTAACAAAACTACAGTAATACCTGCATCTGAGAAGAGGTTCAGCCACACCCCAGTGGTAATCATAACCATAATTCTTAAAGGGGGCTGGACCGGTAAGTCAGCGGAAGGTCTCGGTCAGATGACCAAAAGCTCCAGCTGTGGGTCATCATATAACTTAGACCCGCAGTGGTAATCTTAGACCCACCACACCATGGGATCCAGACTCGATCAATACACTGAACTGTTATGAATTTTCAATCTAATATAGAAGTAATTAACGTACAGATGTCGTGCCGATTTAGCCGAATCGGCGAGTTATTGAATTAGCAGAATGTAAATTTGTTTTTGCCATAAATCAGCGGAAATCAATCTAAACATAACGAAATACACATATATCGTGATTTCACTTATTTTTTTTCAGTGGCTGATTTAACCTTTATATATAACTGATTTGAAGCAATATTAAATAAATTTAAACTGACCTATGCTACTCAGAGCAGAATTTAGCTAAAAAATTACGCAGGAACGTTTCCAACTCATCAAAATACTAAATGGCGGTTGTAATTATAGAGGCGAGGGGTGGCCGTAAATGTCACCATAGCTACCGTCACCATGACAACACACGTAGTACCCAACGTCTCACAGATGGCGTGTGTAATGCCTGAAATCTCAGGAATCTCCATTAAGATATTTATTTTTATTTTATCTGAAGGTGTTTAGGTTAGGACATGTAGAGGTTATAAACTTTCTATACGATCTTTGGGCAAGGCGGTGGTTAAATAGATCATATTTCAGGTCAGCTGTTTGACAAAATGAACAACTTGGCATTAAACAGAAGTGTCTCTAGGTATGGGACACTTCCAAGGAAAGGGATCAAGATTTCATCCGAAAACCTTGGATCAAGAGCACCTATTACCCACGGGCCCGTAGTTGAACCGCCTTGATCTAATCCCAAGTAAATAAAGAAAATTAAAAAAAAAAAAAATGAACATTCCATCAAGACTGAGGACAGATTTGACAATTACGGTAAAAAAAAAAAAACTAAATGCATATACAATATTTATTATACAATAATACAAGCACGGTAAATCAGAAAAACAAATGAGGATCCTTGTATGGGTTAACTGATCTAAAGTGTGACAACACACTGCTGGGTCAACGCGTCTTCAGACGTAGTATGGGTAAACTGACGTAGTATGGGTAAAGTAACGTTGCATGGGTCGGTAGACATAGTGAGCTCTGGGACACCACGAGCATAGCTACGAATTACATAACGACAAATTGTTAGAATAGCCATACAAAAAATAAGAAAACATGTTTACAATGTTTATTATAAAAATAAATATACAATGTTTATTATAAAAATAAATATAATACAACCCAGGAAAATTAGGTCTATGCCAGGGTCAATAGACCGATGGTAGAATTTGCAGTCTCCTTCTACAGTTCGTCTTCCATCAACTGGTGTGCTTGCTCCACCGTCATTCTAAGCGTCGTGCTGCCAGTGTCCTCCAAGGAAGGCTCGTGAATCAAGTCTTTTAAGATTATAACCCATGGAGGTTCAGCGCCAAAGAAAAACCCAACTGGAACATCAATGTAGGTTGCCTCCGGGACCTGTATGGATGTTTCTTGGGTTGACTTCGGCAGTTGTGTGACATCGTATGGGTAAGCCCAACACACAGCCAACATCCACAAGTACAGTACAACCTTCATTATCAATAAACACTAGTCTGAAAGGAAGTGTGTTGAATAAGGCGAGTTCTAGTGCACATGATGGCTCGCTCGCACTTCCACTTATATATACCAAAATAGTCACCTGACTTCCATGGTGATGGAAGACTAGAGGCGGGGGCGTAGTCTACTATTGTCTGCTGAGCATCTCATAACGAACGTTTCACGGGACAGACATGAGCGGGAATCATGTTGGTCCATACTAAGAACATAAGAACATAAGAAAGGAGGAACACTGCAGCAGGCCTGTTGGCCCATTCTAGGCAGGTCCTTCACAATCATAGGCAAGTACTGGTTTTCGAACAGAGTTGTAGATGCGTGGAACAATCTTCCGAGTAGGGTGATAGAGGCTAGGACCTTGGGTGGCTTTAAAAAGAGATTGGACAAATATATGAGTGGGAGGGGCTGGGTTTGATTAGTGTCGTGAGTACAGGAGTAAATTCTTAGGTAGTGGTGGTTTTGATAAGGACTTGCCTTGTATGGGCCAGTAGGCCTTCTGCAGTGTTCCTCCATTCTTATGTTCTTATGTTAACAGAATAATTGCCCAACCTAATTTTCAATTCTACCCAAGAAATAAGCTTTGAACATAAGAACAGGTCCTTCACAATCCATCCCACTAACAGAATATTTATCCAACCTAAATTTGAAACTACCCAAGGTCCTAGCTTCAATAACCCTACTAGGCAGACTGTTCCACTCATCAACTACCCTATTTCCAAACCAACATTTTCCTATATCCTTTCTAAATCTAAACTTATCCAATTTGAACATAATTTGATTAATGAATCTCAGCATGGGTTCACGAGAGGTCGTTCCTGCCTGACAAATTTACTGACGTTTTTCAATAAAACATTTGAGGCTAGACAGATAAATATGATATAGTTACTGGATTTCGTAAGCCTTGATAATCAAGAGACTAAGATGGTGGTCATGGTATAAGAACATAAGAACATAAGAAAGGAGGAACACTGCAGCAGGCCTGTTGGCCCATACTAGGCAGGTCCTTCACAATCCGTCCCACTAACAGAATATTTGCTCAACCCAATTTTCAATGCTACCCAAGAAATAAGCTTTGACAATTCTACCCACTCATGCGCGAGTCCCACTCAAATCCAACCCCTCTCACTCATGAATTTATCCAACCTAAATTTGAAACTACCCAAGGTCCTAGCTTCAATAACCCTACTAGGCAGACTGTTCCACTCATCAACTACCCTATTTCCAAACCAATACTTTCCTATATCCTTTCTAAATCTAAACTTATCTAACTTGAATCCATTATTGCGGGTTCTCTCTTGGAGAGATACCCTCAAGACCTTATTTATATCCCCTTTGTTAATACCCATTTTCCACTTGTATACCTCGATCATGTCTCCCTCATTCTACGTCTTACAAGTGAATGTAATTTTAGGGTTTTCAATCTTTCTTCGTAAGGAAGATTTCTAATGCTATGTATTAATTTAGTCATTCTACGCTGAATGTTTTCTAACGAATTTATGTCCATTCTG
Source organism: Cherax destructor (assembly GCA_009830355.1). Classification (NCBI taxonomy): domain Eukaryota; kingdom Metazoa; phylum Arthropoda; class Malacostraca; order Decapoda; family Parastacidae; genus Cherax; species Cherax destructor. The sequence goes on along the minus strand of WNWK01021062.1, from coordinate 10,033 downwards.
TAATATGGAGACCAGAACTGAGCTGCGTAATCTAGGTGAGGCCTTACTAATGATGTATAAAGCTGTAATATAACCTCTGGACTTCTGTTGCTAACACTTCTTGATATAAATCCCAGTAATCTATTTGCCTTATTACGTACGCTTAGGCATTGCTGTCTTGGTTTAAGGTTGCTGCTTACCATCACCCCAAGTCCTTCTCGCAATCTGTATGGCTAAGTTCTACGTTATTTAACTTATAAGTGCTTGGGTTATGGACACTCCCGAGCTTCAGAACCTTGCATTTATCTACATTGAACTGCATCTGCCACTTTTCTGACCACGAATTAAGTTTGTCTAAATCTTCCTGAAGTTCTATGACATCTATGTTTGAATCAATTATCCTACCTATCTTCGTGTCGTCGGCGAATTTGCTCATATCACTAGTAATTCCCTCATCAAGGTCATTGATATATATTATAAATAACAATGGGCCTAAGACTGATCCTGTGGAACACCACTTGTTACAAGTCCCCATTCGGATTTAACCCCATTTATGCACACTCTCTGCTTCCTATTGGTGAGCCATGACTCGATCCATGACAGCACTTTTCCCCCAATGCCATGAGCTGCCACTTTCTTTAACAGTCTCTGGTGCGGTACTCTATCAAAAGCCTTACTAAAGTCTAAATATACAATATCGAATTCTTTATCGTGATCAACAGCCTCAAAAGCTTTACTGAAGAAGGTTAATATGTTTGAATCAATTATCCTACCTATCTTCGTGTCGTCGGCGAATTTGCTCATATCACTAGTAATTCCCTCATCAAGGTCATTGATATATATTATAAATAACAATGGGCCTAAGACTGATCCCTGTGGAACACCACTTGTTACAAGTCCCCATTCGGATTTAACCCCATTTATGCACACTCTCTGCTTCCTATTGGTTTGGAAATAGGGTAGTTGATGAGTGGAACAGTCTGCCTAGTAGGGTTATTGAAGCTAGGACCTTGGGTAGTTTCAAATTTAGGTTGGATAAATTCATGAGTGAGAGGGGTTGGATTTGAGTGGGACTCGCGCATGAGTGGGTAGAATTGTCAAAGATTATTTCTTGGGTAGCATTGAAAATTGGGTTGAGCAAATATTCTGTTAGTGGGACGGATTGTGAAGGACCTGCCTAGTATGGGCCAACAGGCCTGCTGCAGTGTTCCTCCTTTCTTATGTTCTTATGTTCTTAAGTTCTACGTTATTTAACTTGTAGATGAATGGTTCAGAGAACCGACAAGTTGTTAAATTAGACACATATGCTTGGGTTATGGACACTCCCGAGCTTTAGAACTTTGCATTTATCTACATTGAACTGCATCTGCCATTTTTCTGACCAGGAATTGAGTTTGTCTAAATCCTCCTGTAGTTCACTGACATCTACGTCTGAATCGATTATCCTACCTATCTTCGTGTCATCAGCGAATTTGCTCATATCACTAGAAATTCCCTCGTCAAGGTCATTTATATATATTATAAACAACAACGGGCCCAAAACCGATCCCTGAGGAACGCCACTTGTTACAGATCCCCACTCCGATTTAACCCCATTTATGCACACCCTCTGCTTCCTATTGGTGAGCCATGACTCGATCCATGACAACACTTTTCCCCCAATGCCATGAGCTGCCACTTTCTTTAACAGTCTCTGATGTGGTACTCTATCAAAAGCCTTACTAAAATCCAAATAAACAATATCGAATTCTTTATCATTATCAACTGCCTCAAAAGCCTTACTGAAAAAAGTTAATAAATTAGTTAGGCAGGAACGGCCCCTGGTGAATCCATGCTGAGTATCATTAATCAAATTATGCCTATCGAGATGGCTTCTTATGTTATCAGCTATAATCGACTCTAGGATAATCGATTCAGACGTAGATGTCACGGAACTTCAGGAGGATTTAGACAAACTCAATTCCTGGTCAGAAAAATGGCAGATGCAGTTCAATGTAAATAAATGCAAAGTTCTAAAGCTCGGGAATGTTCATAACCCTAGCACCTACCAGCTTAATAATGTTGAACTCAGCCGTACAGAATGCGAAAAGGATCTGGGGGTTATGGTAAGCAGCAACCTCAAACCAAGTCAGCAATGCCTAAGCGTAAGAAATAAAGCAAATAGATTACTGGGATTTATATCAAGAAGTGTAAGCAACAGAAGTCCAGCGGTTATATTACAGCTTTATACATCATTAGTAAGGCCTCACCTAGATTATGCAGCTCAGTTCTGGTCTCCATTTTGCAGAATGGATATAAATTCGTTAGAAAACATTCAGCGACGAATGACAAAGTTAATTCATAGCATTAGAAATCTTCCGTATGAAGAAAGATTGAAGACCCTTAAATTACATTCACTTGTAAGACGAAGAATGAGGGGAGACATGATCGAGGTCTATAAGTGGAAGATGGGTATTAATAAGGGGGATATAAATAAGGTCTTGAGGATATCTCTCCAGAGAGAACCCGCAATAATGGATTCAAATTGGATAAGTTTAGATTTAGAAAGGATATAGGAAAATATTGGTTTGGAAATAGGGTAGTTGATGAGTGGAACAGTCTGCCTAGTAGGGTCATTGAAGCTATGACCTTGGGTAGTTTCAAATTTAGGTTGGATAAATTCATGAGTGAGAGGGGTTGGATTTGAGTGGGACTCGCACTTGAGTTAATAGAATCTTCAAAGCTTATTTCTTGGGTAGAATTGAAAATTAGGTTGGGCAATTATTCTGTTAGTGGGATGGATTGTGAAGGACCTGCCTAGTATGGGCCAACAGGCCTGCTGCAGTGTTCCTCCTTTCTTATGTTCTTATGTAAGTGTGCGCAATAAGGCTAACAGATTACTAGGATTTATTTCAAGAAGTATAAGCAACAGAAGTCTAAAAGTTATTTTACAGCTCTATACATCACTAGTGAGACCTCATTTGGATTATGCAGCTCAGTTTTGGTCTCCTTACTACAGGATGGATATAGATTCATTGGAGAACATACAAAGAAGAATGACTAAAATGATTTACAGTATAAGAAATCTCCCGTATGAAGATAGACTTAGAGCGTTGAATCTTCACTCTCTGGAGAGACGTAGAATGAGGGGAGATATCATCGAGGTGTACAAGTGGATGATGGGCATAAACAAAGGAGATATTAATAAAATACTGAGGATATCGAACCAAGTAAGAACCAGAAATAAGAACATAAGAACATAAGAACATAAGAAAGGAGGAACACTGCAGCAGGCCTGTTGGCCCATTCTAGGCAGGTCCTTCACATTCCATCCCACTAACAGAATAAGAACATAAGAACATAAGAAAGGAGGAACACTGCAGCAGGCCTGTTGGCCCATACTAGGCAGGTCCTTCACAATCCGTCCCACTAACAGAATATTTGCTCAACCCAATTTTCAATGCTCCCAAGAAATAAGCTTTGACAATTCTCCCACTCATGCGAGTCCCATCCAAATCCAACCCTCTCACTCATGAATTTATCCAACCTAAATTTGAAACTACCCAAGGTCCTAGCTTCAATAACCCTACTAGGCAGACTGTTCCACTCATCAACACCTATTTCCAAACCAATACTTTCCTATATCCTTTCTAAATCTAAACTTATCTAACTTGAATCCATTATTGCGGGTTCTCTCTTGGAGAGATATCCTCAAGACCTTATTTATATCCCCTTTGTTAATACCCATTTTCCACTTGTATACCTCGATCATGTCTCCCTCATTCTACGTCTTACAAGTGAATGTAATTTTAGGGTCTTCAATCTTTCTTCGTAAGGAAGATTTCTAATGCTATGTATTAATTTAGTCATTCTACGCTGAATGTTTTCTAACGAATTTATGTCCATTCTGTAATATGGAGACAGAACTGAGCTGCGTAATCTAGGTGAGGCCTTACTAATGATGTATAAAGCTGTAATATAACCTCTGGACTTCTGTTGCTAACACTTCTTGATATAAATCAGTAATCTATTTGCCTTATTACGTACGCTTAGGCATTGCTGTCTTGGTTTAAGGTTGCTGCTTACCATCACCCCCAAGTCCTTCTCGCAATCTGTATGGCTAAGTTCTACGTTATTTAACTTATAAGTGCTTGGGTTATGGACACTCCCGGATTTAAATTGGATAAATTTATATTTAGAAAGGACATAGGCAAGTACTGGTTTTCGAACAGAGTTGTAGACGCGTGGAACAATCTTCCGAGTAGGGTGATAGAGGCTAGGACCTTAGGTGGCTTTAAAAAGAGATTGGACAAATATATGAGTGGGAGGGGCTGGGTTTGATTGGTGTCGTGAGTACGGGAGTAAATTCTTAGGTAGTGATGGTTTTGATAAGGACCTGCCTTGTATGGGCCAGTAGGCCTTCTGCAGTGTTCCTCCATTCTTATGTTAAGAGAGAACCCGCAATAATGGATTCAAGTTAGATAAGTTTAGATTTAGAAAGGATATAGGAAAGTATTGGTTTGGAAATAGGGTAGTTGATGAGTGGAACAGTCTGCCTAGTAGGGTTATTGAAGCTAGGACCTTGGGTAGTTTCAAATTTAGGTTGGATAAATTCATGAGTGAGAGGGGTTGGATTTGAGTGGGACTCGCGCATGAGTGGGTAGAATTGTCAAAGCTTATTTCTTGGGTAGCATTGAAAATTGGGTTGAGCAAATATTCTGTTAGTGGGACGGATTGTGAAGGACCTGCCTAGTATGGGCCAACAGACCTGCTGCAGTGTTCCTCCTTTCTTATGTTCTTATGAGAGGAACAGTCTGCCTAATAGGGTTCTTGAGGCTAAAACCTTGGGTAGTTTCAAATTTAGGCTGGATAAATACATGAGTGAGAGGTTGGATTTGAGTGGGACTTGCACATGAGTTAATAGAATTATCGAAGCTTATTGCTTGGGTAGAATTGAAAATTGGGTTGGGCAAATATTGTTAGTGGGATGGATTGTGAAGGACCTGTCTAGTATGGACCAACATGATTCCCGCTCATGTCTGTCCCGTGAAACGTTCGTTATGAGATGCTCAGCAGACAATAGTAGACTACGCCCCCGCCTCTAGTCTTCCATCACCATGGAAGTCAGGTGACTATTTTGGTATATATAAGTGGAAGTGCGAGCGAGCCATCATGTGCACTAGAACTCGCCTTATTCAACACACTTCCTTTCAGACTAGTGTTTATTGATAATGAAGGTTGTACTGTACTTGTGGATGTTGGCTGTGTGTTGGTCTCACCCATACGATGTCACACAACTGCCGAAGTCAACCCAAGAAACATCCATACAGGTCCCGGAGGCAACCTACATTGATGTTCCAGTTGGGTTTTTCTTTGGCGCTGAACCTCCATGGGTTATAATCTTAAAAGACTTGATTCACGAGCCTTCCTTGGAGGACACTGGCAGCACGACGCTTAGAATGACGGTGGAGCAAGCACACCAGTTGATGGAAGACGAACTGTAGAAGGAGACTGCAAATTCTACCATCGGTCTATTGACCCTGGCATAGACCTAATTTTCCTGGGTTGTATTATATTTATTTTTATAATAAACATTGTATAATTCTAACAATTTGTCGTTATGTAATTCGTAGCTATGATCGTGGTGTCCCAGAGCTCAGCAAAACGAGAGAGAGATTATAATTATATTTATCCGAAAACTGATCTCCGGCTTCTGTGGTAAGAACCGCTTGCTGACTGAGATACCCCTTCCTCCTACTGGTAAAGGCGACCTTCCCTGAGGACAGCCTCTTCGTTGTGTCCCTAACGTGGGATCCTTCACACTCTCTCTCATATTAACACTTCATGAATACATTATTTCCACCGGATATCTTCCTCATTTATCATTCTCGTCCGTCGCGGCTTTCATCATAGAGCTCTGTGCAGGCGGCTCCTTTCGTCTGCTGATGCTGTTTACATTTCATCTGCAAAATCATCCAAGAATGAAAAGGAAAAAAGAGAGATGTGAAAAAATAACAGAGCAGAGAAAATGACTAATATCTGGAAAAGTTGCCAAGCTGCAGATAGTTGTACAAACAGCAGAAAGTTAGATATCCAGACAAGAAGACGGGTATATATGTACATGAAGACAACACAACCAGAGAAACAAGCAGGACATATAGGAAGACACATAAGTAAGAATGGTGAACAGGGACACAATCATATCCTGTTAAGTATCTGCCTATGTAATCTATTTCTTCCAGTACTAGGCAGTTTATCCCTCAAATAAAACTAATGAAAAACTAGTGCTTTCCTACATACCTTTTAGACAGATTATTGGTCCCCGGAATTAAACGTTTTCTAATAAATATATCCTAGTGTTAGCTCACACGTCTTTCTAAATAAATTTGTCAGTATCTATATATTTTCACCAAGATATATACGGTATTTATAGTTAAATCAGCAATATAACAATAATAAGTCAGAACAGAACAATTGTAGGCAAATTATTAGAGTCGATTATAGCTGATAACATAAGAAGCCATCTCGATAAGCATAATTTGATTAATGATACTCAACATGGATTCACCAGGGGCCGTTCCTGCCTAACTAATTTATTAACTTTTTTCAGTAAGGCTTTTGAGGCAGTTGATCATGATAAAGAATTCGATATTGTTTATTTGGATTTTAGTAAGGCTTTTGATAGAGTACCACATCAGAGACTGTTAAAGAAAGTGGCTGCTCACAGCATTGGAGGAAAAGTGTTTTCATGGATCGAGTCATGGCTCACCAATAGGAAGCAGAGGGTGTGCATTAATAGGGTTAAATCTGAGTGGGGATCTGTAACAAGTGGCGTTCCACAGGGATCGGTTTTGGGCCCGTTGTTGTTTATAATATATATAGGATTCAAGTTAGATAAGTTTAGATTTAGAAAGGATATAGGAAAGTAAGGTAAAAACATTGTTGTTGTTGGGGACAGTCAGGTTAGGTACATGGATAGGGCTTTCTGTTTGATTGATAGGAGTAGGAGACAGAGGGTTTGCTTTCCTGGGGCTGGGATGGAGGATATTGTTAGCCGTCTGGACGACATCATGAGAGGTAATGGGAGCAATCCTATTATCTGTCTCAGTGCTGGAGGCAACGATGTTGGCAGACGTAGGAGTGAGGACCTGACTAGCAGGTTTAGGTCAGCAATAGACATAATTAGGAAGAAGGGTGGGAACCCTGTCATATGTGGTATTTTGCCAAGGAGAGGAGTTGGAAATGAATGGCTGTCCAGGGCAATTGGTGTCAATTGCTGGCTGGACAAATACTGTAGGAAAATTCAGTAACATTCATTGACAACTGGGACCTCTTCTATGGCAGAAATGACATGTATGCCAGGGATGGGGTTCACTTATCCAGGTCTGGGGTGGGGGCACTGGCAACTGCAGTGGAGGGAGCTGTTAGGGCTTTAAACTAGAAATAGTTAGTGGTATGGGTTTTGGGGGGAAAACAGAGAAGTCCCAGTGTAGTAATATTATAAGTTGTAGGAGAACTAGTAATAGGCAGAATATGGTGGATAGTGGAAAGCTAGTGACACTAGATGACAAGGACAGTAATAGGTATAGTGGAAAAACAGAGATGAGCAGGAAGGGTAAAGATAAAGGAGGTCTCTATTTATATATTACACCAATAGTCGTAGTGCTAGGAATAAGATGGACGAGTTGAGATTAGTTGCAAGTACGGGTAATATTGATGTTTTTGCAATAACTGAGACATGGTTTAATATGAAAAATCGGGACTTGCCTGCCGAATGTCACATTCAGGGTTTTAAATTGTTCCAAGTAGACAGAAGTATCGGGAAAGGGGGTGGGGTGGCACTCTATGTCCGTGATCATTTAAATTGTTGCATAAAAACGGGTATAAAGTCTGAATTAACACATACAGAGTCTGTCTGGATAGAATTTTCAGAGGGGTGTGAAAAATTGATTTTAGGCGTGATTTACCGTCCTCCAAACTTAGATAGGGAACAAGGGAGACTACTTTGGGAGGAAATTGTTAAGGCCACAAGACACGATAACGTAGTAATTCTAGGGGACTTTAACTTTAGTCAGATTGATTGGAATTTCATGACAGGGAATTTAGAATCTAACGACTTTTTAGAAGTAGTTCAGGATTGCTTTTGAAGCAGTTTGTAACAGAACCTACAAGGGAAATAACCTACTTGACTTGGTTCTGGCAAGCAAGGAAACCCTTGTTAATAATTTAGAAATTACAGAGGAACTCGGCTCAAGCGACCACAAGTCAATTACCTTTAGCATTGAATGGATGTATGATAGTAGGGATAATTCAGTAATGGTCCCAGATTTTCGCTTAGCAGATTATAATGGACTTAGAGAACACTTATCAACTGTGGACTGGGGTGAAGAAGAGAGGTATCAATATGACAGTTTTCTTAACACTATACAGGCTGCCCAAAGAACATTTATCCGTATAAAGAAATTAGATCAAGTAGAAATGACCCAAAATGGATGAATAATAGGCTCAAATATCTTTTAGGGCAGAAGAAAGGAATTTATAGGCGCATAAAAAGAGGTGAGGGTCATCTTATAAATCAGTATACTGACATTAAGAGGGACGTTAAAAAGGGAATAAGAAAAGCTAAACGGGACTATGAAATTAAAGTTGCTAGGGATTCAAAAACTAACCCAAAAAGTTTTTTCCAGGTTTATAGAACAAAAGTTAGGGATAAGATAGGTCCCCTTAAAAATAACTTTGGGCATCTTACTGACAAGGAGAATGATATGTGCTCTATTTTTAATAATTATTTTCTCTCGGTTTTCACACAGGAAGACATTAATAATATCCCAGTAATTAATTTTTACAGAGGCCCAGAAGAAGATAAATTATGTAATAATATTGGTAGAATTACCGACAATATGTTAAGTAAAAGGACACAATTGCAACTAATGTGACATTTTATTGTGGCAACGTTTCGCTCTCCAGGAGCTTTCTCAAGCCGTTACAAGCGATAAATGGACATAGTTGGTATATATATACTGTCAAGGTGAGGTGAAAACACTAGTGGTGTTAGAAATAGTAGTGATATAAGTAGTATTAGTAGTAGTAGTAGTAGTAGTAGAAGTAATACAATAAGGTAGTACAATCAATATGCACGTGAGTAAAAGGTGATAAAACAAATACTTGGGTAGTATAACAATAGGTTAGACAAATATTTCTGCTGGAGGTTGAAATATAAAAGGCCAGTAGGAGTGTTCCACATCTACGATGTGCTAAACTAACAGGAGAGACTATGTGATGGTAGGGTTTACTGTTTTCAGGAGGATTCTTGCTAAGACTTCAGAGATGGTGAAGCTGCCTTTGTTTTGTTTAATTGTGTTAGAAACAGAGATAAGTGCTGATTCAAGGCATTTTCGACTACGGAAATTAGTTTCTTTGATTACTAGTCGGGCGTCTTTGAATTTCATGAGATGATTGTTGGAATTTCGGTGTTGTACGCAGGCGTTGTTCAGGTTATCGTTTCTGCATGCATTCATGTGTTCATTGATGCGTGTCTCGAGGTTTCTTGCTGTTTCTCCTACATAAATTCTGTCGCAGCCTCCACAGGGTATAGTGTAGACCCCTGCGTTGACTGGTTCATGGTGCTTGGATCTAGTCTTGGTTAGATCCTTAATAGAAGTACTGGAAGCGATGGCGACTCTAGTGTTAGCTTGTGCAAATACTTTAGAAATGTTGGATGCAACCTGGCTGTTGGGAAGAATTATAACTTTGTTTGGAGTGGAATTGACGCGTGGAGAATTAATGATCTGAAGAGCTCTTTTCTTGCAATCTTTGATGAAAAAGGAAGGAAAATGTAAATCAGTGAAGGTTTGGTGAATGTATGTAATTCCTCGTCAAGAAACTCAGGACTACAAATTCGGTAAGCTCTTAGGAAGAATCCGATGATGATACCTCTTTTGGTCTTAGTATCTTGACTGGAATAGAAATGTGTGAGGTCATTTTTATTTGTAGGTTTCCGGTAAACTTGAAATCTTAGGTTGTTATCTACTTTGTGGATGAGGACGTCTAGAAAGGGTATCTTGTTATTGGACTC
>WNWK01021061.1:0-34681 GCA_009830355.1 Cherax destructor | reverse complement strand
GATAAAAGGACCCCCTATAGGGCCAACAGGCCTGTGAGTTTCCTCCTTTCTTGTTTTATGTTTTTTTTAAAAAATCTTAAACAGTAAAAGATTTTGAAAAAAAAATTCCCCAAAATGCTGACGGATTTTCTATAAGATTCCCTGTAAAATATAAAAAGTTTATTATGGTCAAACTGGTAAAAGTTTTGAACTAAGATTAAAACAACATAAATATAGCATTAGAACTGAAAGATTCTAATGCCTATTTATTCAGGGAGAGATTTTAACCATCCAATTGATTTTAAAAAATGCTGAAAAGGGTTTTACAACCGTCCATGGTTGAGAGAAATATAATAGAATCATGTTTCATTAAAAGCAGTTTTGAAAATAATATGAATATTTTTTTTGGTTTATAAAAATTTGGGATTCATTTAAAATTTAATAAAATTTGGGAAGAATTTAATGATAAATTGGACTAATTTTAATTCTTGGGAAGAGTTTCAGGCCCTTTTCTTATTTTCCTCTTCACGGGTCGTGAGATGCGCTACTGTGAGGTGTTGTTTTTGTTAGTGTGATGTGACTGTGAGGTGTAGTCTCCCCCCTTATATGCCCTTGTCATTTTTCCCTGTTATATTTCCCTTTGAAAAGTGAGTAGTCACGAAAGCGCTTGGAATTTTTTTTTTTTTTCATAGTGGTTTTCTATATTTTGATATCCCCTGTTTACTGTGATTTTTTTTGATATATATATATATATATATATATATATATATATATATATATATATATATATATATATATATATATATATATATATATAAATAAATAAAGGAAGAATAGGTTGAGAGAAATGAAAAATTTAAACCCTTTGAACTCACTCAGAAGACACATACTCGGGGAGACATTTAAGATACCACAGTGTTTTTTCTTGTCTGCAGACATAGTGAAAATAAACAAAATGACACTTGAACTGAGTTGCGGACTCACAAAACCTTAAAACTGAGTAGGGTCACAAAAACCTTTTGAAATGCATTGTAGGGCTACAAAACCAGAACCGAATTGTAGGACTCACAGAACCTTTTGAACCGAGTTTTTGGGGCTCACAGAATCTTTAGAACCGAGTTGTAGGACCTACAGAACCTTTAGAACCGAGTTGTAGGGCCCACAGAACCTTTAGAACCGAGTTGTAGGACCACAGAACCTTTAGAACCGGTTTTAGGACTCACAGAACCTTTTTGAACCGAGTTGTAGGGCTAAGAACCTTTTTGAACCGAGGGGTGGACCCCACAGAACCTTTAGAACCGAGTTTTGGGGCCCCAGAACCTTTAAACCGAGTTTTAGGACTCACAGAACCTTTGAAACGGGTTTTGGACCACAGAACCTTTTTGAACCGAGTTGTAGGACTACAGAACCTTTTTGAACCGAGTTGTAGGGCTCACAGAACCTTTAGAACCGAGTTGGGACTCACAGAACGCTAGAACTGTCGGGTTTTTGAGGTTTTTAAGCTTTTTTTATTGGTATGGCCGAGTTTTTTGCTATCATGACGTGTTTACAGTTATCTTAAGTCTGCAGTTTACCGTATTGGGGTAATTTCCCATAACACTGCCATCGAACCGCGATATTAAGAATATGACTTTATTATTGGCAGTGAATCAAAATCTTTAACAAGATGAAAAAAAAAAAGAAAACGAAGAATTTGGAAAGGAAGACATATATAAAAATATGGAGAGGGAAAAAGAAAAGGGAGAGAAAAGAAAATAATAAGGAAAAATATAAATGAAAAAAAGGAAGGGGGAGGGGGGGGGGAGGAGGAGGAGGAGGAGGAGGAGGAGCAAAAACAGCAGCAGCAGCAGAGGAGCACCACCCAGCAGCAGCAGGAGCAGCAACCAGCAGCAGCAGGAGCACCACCACCAGCAGCAGCAGAAGCACCACCAGCAGCAGCAGCAGGAGCAGCAGCAGCAGAAGCACCACCAGCAGCAGCAGCAGGAGCAGCAGCAGCAGGAGCACCAACAGCAGCAGCAGGAGCACCACCAGCACAGGGGCACCACCACCGGGAGCACGCCAGCAGAGAGCAGCAGCAGCAGCAGGAGCACCACCACCAGCAGCAGCAGAAGGAGCACCAGCAGCAGCAGGAAGAGCACCCAGCAGCAGGGAAAAGCACCAGCAGCAGCAGGAGGGGCACCAGCAGCAGCAGGAGGAGCACCAAACAGCAGCAGCAGGAGCACCAGCAGCAGCAGCAGGAGCACCAGCAGCAGCAGCAGCAGGAGCACCAGCAGCAGCACCACCCCCAGCAGCAGGCAGGGGCACCACCCAGCACCACCACCACCACCCCAGCAGCAGGAGCACCAGCAGCAGCACCACCACCCCCACCACCACAGCAGCAGGAGCACCAGCAGCACCACCCCACCACCACCACAGCAGCAGCAGGAGCACCAGCAGCAGCAGCAGCAGCAGGAGCACCGCACAGCAGCAGGAGCACCCCCAAAGCAGCAGCAGGAGCACCAGCAGCAGCAGCACCACCACCAGCAGCAGCAGAGAAAACCCACCACAGCACCACCACCATCAGCAGCAGGGAGCACCACAGCAGCCCCACACCACCAGCAGGGGGGCACCCCCACCAGCAGCAGCAGGAGCACCACCAGCAGCAGCAGGGGGCACCAGCAGCAGCACCACCACCCCACCAGCAGCAGCGGGAGCACCAACAGCAGCACACCACCACCACCACCCCCAAAGCAGCGGGAGCACCAGCAGCAGCAGCAGCACATAAAAGGCAGCAGCAGGAGCACCAGCAGCACACCACCAAACCACCACCAGCAGCAGCAGGAGCACCAGCAGCAGCACCACCACCACCACCAGCAGCAGGAGCACCAGCAGCAGCAGCCCACCACCACCACCAGCAGCAGCAGGGCACCAGCAGCAGCCCCACCACCACCACCACCAGCAGCAAGGAGCACCAGCAGCAGCCCCACCACCACCACCACCACCAGCAGCAGGAGACCAGCAGCAGCCCCACCACCACCCCACCACCACCGCGGAACCAGCAGCAGCAGCACCACCACCACCCCCAGCAGCAGCAGGAGCACCAACAGCACACCACCACCACCACACCACCAGCAGCAGGAGCACCAGCAGCAGCAGATTATTTTACTCCATCCATTAGGTCAATAACCCAACTCCCCTATAAAGCCAGGGTCATCAGAGTGTCTGGCTTTTCCCACTGGGACAGCTTGGGACAAGCAGTTTGGGGGTAAAGGGGAAGGGTGAAATAACCCCCCTTTGACCTTGGGGGGTGACACAAGAGGCCCCCCCTCGGTAAGAATCACGTGACAACAAACAATGCCATTCCCGTAAAAGAAGACACGCAAAAACAGCAGATTGTCCCAGATGCAGAAAGCAGAGTCATGTAGGCGGCGGGGCAGCAGAATTTTGGCTTACCAGCATTCTAGCTATGTCACTGCAGTCGGGGCACTGTTAGTTACTTGTCAAAGGCACTTGTCGTTTGTTGATTTGGTTTAATTTTTGATGGGAGACAACAGTGAGGGTTTTTCAGAGCTGTGTGTTTAAGAGTCCCTAGACTGAGATATTGATGGTGAGGATGGTCATTTCATTGATGGTGAGGATGGTCATGTTCATTGATGGGAGGATTGCTCATGATGTGGGGACAATGGTAAAAGATCAATAGTTCATAAACCCTGATCAACGTGTTCATTATAATTCCTGTGACCAGTAAAAACTAAAAACCCCTTTAATATATATATATATATATATATATATATATATATATATATATATATATATATATATATATATATATATATATATTTTATATATATATATATATAAAAAAAACTTTATTCAGCATGATGTAAAACATTTTGTATTTAACATGGAAATATAATTTAACACATCATGTTACTAGTAATGAAGGTAATGTCTTATAGGCAGAACTAGGTAATAAGAGGAAGGGTAAAACTACGTGATCCAAGAGAGCGGATCATCATTATAAACAAACCGATATTCTATAACTTGAAACCCAACCAAAGGAGGAGAAAGAAAATCGGGGAACTACTATGGGTATCCTTTAAAGAAAGTGAATATATTATTACAACAGAACGTTTAATAATAAAAAAAAATAATAATAGTGAATAATAATAATACTGAAAACAAGCCCCATTCTCCAGATTCCTTCGACGGCAGCTCCTAAAAACCAGTTTCGAAATCTCCATAAATGACCTCCAGCGAGACCAATGAGATTTTGTTCAGTGATATTAGAGTGAAGCAGCTCTCCTGGCTTTTGGTGACCTCCAGAACAACGAAAAGCAGCAGCAGCAAGCCAAGTGAAGCAGTTGGAAAAGTTTGCCTTAATGACCCTACCAACGAGAGGCAAGAAAATTTAAAGAAACAGATGAAATTTGTCCCGAGTGACGCACGCTGGCAGCGGTGCACGTCGTTCTGGGAGCGTCATGTACTGCTGGCGTCCCCCGATATTTGTATGCTGATCCACAGAAAAGCTTCGTCAATAATTTATTATTATTATCTTTATTTCCAAAGTACATATATAAGGTAAAAGGCCTAGATGACATTAATGACATAAAAAGAAAACTCCTGGTTATGCAGAGCATTTCGGGAAAATTAATTTAAATTTTTGCCCCCAGGATGCGACCCACACCAGTCGACTAACACCCAGGTACCTATTTTATTTTGGGGGTGAACGGGGGCAGCAGGTGTTAAGGAAACGCGTCGTAATTTTACCCGACCGGGGTCGAACCACGATCCATGACTGACGGCGTTTTGGGGGAAATGGACACGAAAACGTTTCGGTCCTTGGATCTCGATCACCCAAACCATCAAACGTTTTTCTATCACTCAAGGGATTCTGAGTGAATGTTCACTGATGCTTTTTGGAAAGTTTCGTTTTGGCTTTGTCAAACCGTTCAAAAACTGTCCTTGGGGTTATTTGTAAGGGCTTGACAAAACTCCTGGAGAGCGAAACGTTGCATCTGGTCCACTTACCTAAAAAGTGTGGGAGTGCCCTCCATACTTTAAACTCATTATCAGAAAAATTTTT
Organism: Cherax destructor; assembly: GCA_009830355.1. Lineage (NCBI taxonomy): Eukaryota > Metazoa > Arthropoda > Malacostraca > Decapoda > Parastacidae > Cherax > Cherax destructor. The sequence continues at coordinate 29,637 of WNWK01021061.1, read as the reverse complement.
GCCTTTGAGACAAGCCACATAATCATTTTGGTTGGGGGGAAAAATTTTTCGCTCTGTGTACACCTTTATACCCGGGGAGGACGCAAAAGTTGTCCTAGTCTCTTTTTTTTTGGGAGAAAAAAAACAGGCCCCCTAAATTGAAAGACTTTTAAAGAAACAAGGTAAAGCAAAGGTAAAGAAAAAACATAATATCGTGACGGGAACAATACAAAAAAAGCAACACATAGTGGAAATGCTTTACCTGGAGATTGTATTTTTTCCTTTTTTTCCCCCCTCTCCCCTCTCCTGTAGATACTGGCCCCCACCTTCGTGTGTTAGTGCGACTTGGGTCCAAATTGACCGTAACGCCGCCATTACCTTCATACCTGGAGTATACCGGAGAGGGTTTGGGTCAAACCCCCGCGGCCCGGTCTGTGACCAGGCCTCGGGGTCAGGGCCATCAACCAGGCTGTTACTGTTGGCTTACATTTCACCCAATACGACGGGACATGCAACGGACGCACGGGACTGCAAATTCCTTGAGGTTAATTACGCGACACGCAGCGTGTCCCGAGTTTAAAATTTCTGGCGTCTTGTGGGGTTCTTTCTTCAAAGAGGATGAATCACAATGGGGCTACTTACACAGTGCTCTTAAGAATTATTTCAAACCGGGGAGTTTCTGGCACAGTGTCAGCACTGTCTCTCACCAGTGTAAACACTTAGGCAATTTCTTTATTTACTACAAGTAACAAGGTATAAAGGTTTTTGACATCAATGAATACTTATTAGAAGTCCTTGTTATGCTGAGATTTGGGGAATTAGGTCAATAAAGAACCAAAAGGTCAATACCGTGACTGGGAAAAATAAAATTAACCCGCACACAAAAAGGGGAGAGTCTTATGCCGACGTTTACCAGATTTGGAGCGAAACGGGGCGTTTCGTTCCCACTTGGACCATTTGTTGGTCCCAAATCGGGACAGAAACATCGTCATAAGTTTCGTCTCGTGTGTGGGGGCGGGGAAACACTTACAACTGCGTGGGTTGCTCGGCGAAGTATGACTCACTTTCTGAATGTCATCCTCGGCCCCCCATCCTCGGCCCATCCTCAGTTTTCACTACGAATTTCCTAACAGGGAGCTAACGAATAAACAGAATAATGGACGGGGACTCGAACTGGATCCAAACAAATAGGGGGTCTAAAATGAAGCCCCCCGGCCCAAAGGATATTTCGTTCCACTGACAGGATAATATTGATAATATGTACAAGACACTGCCATTTATCCATGAAGAACAGTAGGAAGTCCCTTTGGGGCGGCGAAACTTAAAATATTTTTGTGTCGTGCCGAATAGGAAAAACCTAATTAGCAAGAACTCTTTTAAAATTAAGTTTTTTCAAAAAAAATTTCTTATACGTTTAAAGATATATTTTTTTTTTTCATATGCAGTGGTCCCCCGGGATTTACAGCCCCAACTCAACAGTTATGTAAGTGTATTTTTGTAAGTGTTTTTGTAAGTGTTTTTTTGTAAGATTTTTTGTAAGGTTTTTTTTGGGTCTGAAAGGGACTAAAACAATTTGTTTCGTCCTTATGTTTTTTCTTGGGAGAGATATTTGGGAGACATAGACACTCCTTATAGGATGGTTACGGTATATTTGGGGAGGAGTGGGGAGAGAGTCCAGCCACCGTCCGTCTCCCGGCGGCCCAAAAGGGCCCCCAGTTTTGTATAAGGGGAATGAAAGGGGGTGAATGTTGGCACACTACACAAGTGTACTTTGATACTGATAGAAGCTCCCATGTTATGATGACGCCCGGCATACTATACAACTCTATAGACTGAACAGACAGGGGTACGGGATGAATCTATACAATAGAAAACACATAACTTAGAACGATCAAGATTAATCTTACTCGCATTTTTGAGTTAATGGTACATAAGAAAAATTTTAATGGATCAAATATAAACAATATATATATAAAAATTTTAATTTGCAAATTTGATCGATCAATGGATGTGTATTCATGCACCTTCGGCTTCTGAGGAAGAATAAATATTTGGGAAAATTTTTAACAGGAAAGCTAAACTCGGCTAACACGGTTATACTGTTAAAACTCAGAACTCAGAGAGAACTTGAACACACAAACATCTTGTAGATACTGGAAATCTAATAACAAAACACACAGTCAATAATTGGGTTTTAAAACGGGTTTTTCTAATTTTCATCTTTAGCTCACAACTTATGATCACTTTCCTACGGGAGGAATGAAAACTGGTTTTGATTAACTTATAATCACTTTCCTACGGGAGGAATGAAAGACTCGGTGGAGGGGATGGATCTCTCCCTTGAAATGGGGCTCAATGACACAAAGTATGAGCAAAGGAGAACCCCACTATTTCTTACTGCAGGTAAGAATTACTCGAACACGACATTTTACTCTGCAAAGGCTTACTGTCAACTGGAAGGAACACTATCGGGGAACACGAGGGACAAAACGGACTCAGTGAGTACACTAGCAACAGAAACGGCTTTCTGCTTTTGTTTTTGCATCAGCGAGAGATGCTATAACTCATTCAAATAGTTTTTCCAACAAAGGTCCCCGGGAGAGGAACTACTACTTGAATAGCAAATTGCAAGGATAGACTCAGTATAAGGGGGTCCGGGATACCCCGGCCCCCTAGGCATCTGAACGCTATTTTGCATGCAAGGTATTGTAGGGGCTGAATTCCAGACAGGAGTGACAGAATACTAGTCCCTTTGACCGTCGGCAACGAACAAATAGAACACATACTTTCTACAAGAACTAATCTGAACTTCACTTTCTGCATCACTGGAAAATCTCATCAAGCGGGAAAAAAAAATTGCTAAAAAAGCTAGAGACTGTCTTTCGATCATTAAGGGACTATGAGGGCTGTTCACTGATTGTTATCAATGGCTCTGAATAAGTACACACAGAAATATCGCACACGGTTACTTGAGCTTCATTGTTTGACGGGCAGAAAACACACAGTTATCACTTGAATTTACTTGAGACATGACGGGAAATAAACGAGAATTGAAATGAAGTAAAATTTACACAAGTATATGGACAATATAGCTTAACTGATAGAAATTATTAATTTTCCCTTGAACACGGATAATAGCAAAAACACTAAAGAAAAGATAACTCACTGGAAATTGACTTGGAAAGGGAAAACTCAACACACTAAATTAAAACAATCTAGTTTAACTTGAACAGCAAAATGAGTTTTCTTTCTTTAAATATCAAAAAATTCAAAAATAAAAGAATTAAATGCACAATTAATTAAAAAAACAATAAGGGTTTGGCACTAGCAACAATCTGATAAAAAAACGATAGAATATTCACTGGCAAAAATTAAAGAACTTTACTGCTTGAATCTCAAAAGTTCACTGGAATATTACTTATTACTCTTGGGGAAATGACAAGTTACAAAATTAAACACAAAAAATTGAAAAAACAAGGTAAATTGGCGAATTTAATTTACACAAAATCAATTTCAGGAATGACTGATTGAAAAATTCACACGGGGGAATTTATTTTCACACAACACAAAGATATTAGAAATAAAATAGTTTTAACACTCTTACCTTTAAATTTCAAGCAAAGCAAAAGGAACCAATGCAACAGTTTCTGAACAATTTACTAAAAACACTGACTTTAAACAAACTTAAAGTGAATTTGTTCAAAACACATGAAAACAAATGAAAATTAATGACAATAAAATAGATTAACACTTACATAAGCTGAAGATACTCATCAAAGGCACAGAACAGTTAATTACTGTTATACAAAGTCATGCCTTGTTGACTATATATAATTATTGGGGCAAAAAAAATCTTCAGTAAGTTATATCACTAGTCTGCAAAATGAAGGCACATTAGCCCATACAAAAAAGAACAAGTACACAAACAATATTGGGTGCAATGGGATGTTACTGACTGCAACACATAAGAATTACAGGGGAAAATTACTGGAAAATTTTAAAAAAATTTCTTGGAGGAGAAAACAATATGTAGTTACTAAGCAAAATTTAAATTTAAATTTCACAATTAAAACATTAACAAACAAGGGAAATGAATAAAAATGATAACTCTGGGGTAGTACACGGTGAAACACAATAATTAACAAGAAAAAAATTCAACAACACATGGGGAATGCTAAAAAAATTTTAAAAACTTTTTAAAAATTTCTACTTGGGTTTAATATTGGAACACAAGATAACTTTAAAAAACTGTACTTATAAACTTGGGAACACAACGAAATTCACAGAAATTATAACGCAAAATTAACAAGAGACAATATTTGTGAAATAAAAATTAATGCAAATAATTAATTTAACACGGAACACTTCCTAGGGAAAATCAAAATTTATGTAACTGCAGAAATTGTCTCAACACACGAAATTGTCTATAGATTATCTGAAAAAAAAAACAACAACACAGTAAATGCCTAGGGTGGGGATCGGGGACGGGTGGTGGTGGAGGATGGAGGTGGGGGGGGATGGTGGTCTGGTCCACCTTGATAACTTAAGTAATGTGATAAACCGGCGGATAGAACCGAGGTTTATACAGTTGGCACAACAGTTTGGAAACACACTCAGGACGCTGACCCGGTTCGACCCAAAAAACTGCCAGGACCCAGTTAAGGGTAAAAAAAACCACACTTAATGCTTTGTGTGGGTGGATGCACGGGGCAAGGCGTCTGCCTTAGCGTGGGGGGTGGGGGGGGTTGGGGTAGCCCCACCGCTTTTTCCCGCGTGCGCCTGTGGCTTACCCCGGGAAATTAACCCAGGGTGGCTTGAATAACCCAGGGTACCACGGGGGTGGATTGTACCCCGGGCAGCAATACATGTGAACCACGGGGTTACTTCTCAGAAGCAGAGTGCCCTTTCTGGCTTAGTAGAATATTTTCACACAGGTTACTCTTAATCTTTTAAAAAATTTGCCCGCGGGAGAAGCTGGCCTAGGGTGACGTAATGGTGGTGGCTTGGGTGAAAAGGGACTCTCCCCCACTGGCTTACTCGTACAGAATTTGCAAAAAACCCGGTCAACCCCCCGTAGGTTTTAAAAATCAACAAATGAGGCACTTAACTGACCAGGGGATACTTTAGATATTGTAGACTTCTTGGATGTAGGTAGCTGGTAACGGGTCGGGGCTGGAGGCTGGAGGTGTTTGCTTGCTTGTCGTAGTCTATTTTCTATAACAGCGACGATAAAAATTACGGACACCGCTGCACACCACTTGTTGTGTGGGTCTTGGGAGAGATATTTAGGGAACAAAACACTTTATAGGATGGTTAGGATATTTACGGTATGAGTAGGGGGAGAGTCCAGCCACCGTCCGCTCGCCTTAGGCCCCCGGCAGTGAGGTGTACGCCTATCTGAGACTATGACATGGGCCCGAGCCTCTGACGTCAGCGGTTCGTGACGTCACACCCCGGGACCAGCTGTATAAGGGGGTGAATGCTGAATGCTGGTACACTCACGGTACATATGATACTGATACGACACTTATGGGGAAAAAATTGCGGAACGGACCGAACAGCCTTTTGGAACGAAAACAAACGGGCCACTGTATGTTAATGTATTGTTAATAATTTTTACATTACATAAGACAAGCGAAAATTAGTGTATGCAATTTCCAAAATCATTCATCCTAACAAAAAAAAAAAATTTCATTACTTTTTTTTATTAAATTATTGTAAATTTATCTATAATATATTTAGTTGGATTAGGTAAATTAAATTGTGCTTGTTATAATAACAGGTAAGTTTTCTAAGGTTCTTTTTGGGACTAAATTATTAATTTTTACATTAAAATAAATTAGAAAGGACTAAAAATTTAAATGAGTTCTTTTAACTGACCAGTTTTACCTTTTTTCCCGCATTATATATATATATATATATATATATATAAATTTTATTTGGGTTTCCATTATTTTTTTCGTAGTTTAAAATATATATATATATATATATATATATATATATATATATATATATATATATATATGTAAACGCTCAGATAAAAAATGTGAATTACATATATCTTGACCCAGGCAATCGTAAAACATGGTTGCAGACAAAAGGAACGGGGGGGAGACCCGTGGTGAGTGGCAGACCTCCAAGCCAGTTCATAAGCCACCCCCAGCTGGCTTAAGAAAATTTACCCAAAAAATTTTGAAAGCAAGCAAACGATAAAAAAAAAAATTCATATCTATTTCTACTTATATTAATAATAGCAAAAGCTAAAACAACCACTGGGGGAGTTGAATGATAGCTCTAGGCCTTTCGTGTCGCAAGGGTCGGGAGCGTGAATGATAAGGCTTCTGAGGCATGATACTTTGTTGGTTCACACAGGCAGTGTTATGGTGGCCAGATGACCCATAGGGCCATCCCCGCGAGGGAGAGAATGAGTAAAAATGTTGCCTAGGCTGTCGGGACTCAGGAGGGGAGAGCGAGGCAGGTCCGGGAATCCCACTAAGGGCCCTGCCCTCTGGGGGAACTTTGGAATCTGGGGCATGTAGGCTTATTGTCTACACCAGGGAGGAGGTATGGCAAAAAAAGGGGGAGGTATGGCAAAAGGGAAAAGGGGGGAGGATTGCACCAGGAAGGGGGAGGTATGGCACCGGGAAAAGGGGGGAGGTATGGCACCGGGAAAAGGGGGAGGTATGGCACCTAGTTGTACTCACCTGTTGTGGTTGCGGGGGTCGAGTCACAGCCCTGGCCCCGCCTCTTCACTGGCTCTACTGTGTGTGCGCAACTAGCACTAGCACTGCCCAAGGCACTGAAAACCTGACCAACCTCTTGAACCCCAGCACTTACCAGCTCCCAGCACTATATTACTGTTCCCAAAGAGAGAGAGAGAGAGAGAGAGAGAGAGAGAGAGAGAGAGAGAAAAAAACTTGTAAATGTATGCTTGTATTGTATACTTGTAATATTATAACTTGTAACATGTATAACTTGAAATATGTGTAACTTGTAAAATGTATATTTAATATTATATTTAATATTATACTTTAAAGATGATTGTAATATGTAAATTGTAAATGTATATTGAAAATGTATAACTTGTAAAATGTATACTTGTAATATGTATACTTGTAATATGTATAATTAATTGTAAACTAATATGTATACTTTTAAATTAATTTGAAAAAATGACATTTTTTTTTTAACGAAATTGCACTGTTTTAAAGAGGAAAGTATCTCATTTTAGTTTTTGTAATAAAAAAAAAAATTGCTTTATATTGGTAAACCAATTAAATGTAGACCGAAAACAGTTTGTTACTTGTAAGAATAAAACATGTTAACTAAATTTTTTTTTTTATCAAAACTGGATAACTGCAGAATACCAGTTATTCTTGAACATAGTGTTTAAACCGTCAGCCGAGCCAGGAGACTTCAGAGGGAAGGGATATCGTCTACGACATGCCCGTCAATGTCATGCAAATTCCTGTGTATGCGGAAAACAGGGTTAGTTGAAATGGTTAGTAGACAACAAACTATCGTTACACCCCGGGAAAAAAGGAAAATGTTTTTTGGCACGAAATATAAACTGAGAAGGGTAAATATAGTGATGGGGAACCCACACTTCAGTTTTCCCAAAAAAATCTTCCCCCTTTACCCATGCATGTCAGGAGAATTGATAGGAACAGTGTAGAAAAAAACGAATGCCAACTGAAGTTCCCACAGACAAGCAGTGTTACCTACTGAGGCTGCAGGACCCTTTTCTAGCCCTTATACAATGTCATATTGACTACGCTTGCTCTTCATGGTACTCTGCCTTGACAAAAAAAAATGAAAGATAAACTGCAAATCACACAGAACAAAAATTTAAAATTCATCCTGGACCACCCAAAAGAACATGTAGGCCAGATGAATTAAACAATTGGATATGCTGAATATTGAAGACAGAGTAAAACAACTGTTGAAAAAAATTTTTAAAAATTTCTCCAAAAATGTCCAGAAATTTTTTACAGTAATAAAGGAATGGAAAGACTGCCGCACATTCAAAGCAGTCATGATGAACCAGTTCAAGAAGAGAACCAAAAAGGGACCTAATGAATGAGCGACAGAAAGGAGGGAAAGATTTTTTTTAGCTAACAAAAATTTAAATAAAAACTCATTTTACCTTATTCCCAGTATATTTTTTTTACAGTATAATAAAAAAATATTATTTTTTTATAGAATAATAATAAGGATTAAAAAACCCCAATGGAAATAAGTCACTTTGACTTTTTGGGTTATCCTGTCCCTACACATATGATGCATGTTGAAACTAGCCTGTTTTTTGGTATACCTGAATAAACTTTTTTAGTCAAGTGTTACAAGGTACATCAGTTATGGCAGTTTAAAAATTTTTCTCAGCAGAGCTGCAGTAAAGTAACTCTGCCCTTTAAAGCCTAACCTGCCCAAAACCCCCAACCTGCCCCTTTGCCTAATCTCCCCTTTAAAACCTAACCTGCCCTTAAAGCCTAACTCTGCCCTTCAGGGGGGGGAGTATTTTGGGAAGGGCACTTTATTCGAATCAAGCCTCTCATCTTCTTCCTTAGAATAAACTTTAAATTTCCTCCCCATTTGGGGGACCTATAACCCCCGGATTACTTTTTCTGAAAGTAAGATAGTTTGACTATGGTTGTGGCAAGAAAATGCTTACAAAATAAATCAGTAAAAGGAGGCCTATTGTTTCCCTTTTTTTTGGGAGGGGGTTTTGGGAAGGTTAAACGAGAAAAAACAATGGGATTAAATATAATATGTTTAATACGATCCTAAAAGAAAAGAATAAACTTTCTTCAGGGTAAAACCGGCTCCCCGAAGCTGAAATATTTTTTTTCCTACCACCCCTATATTCTATGTGGACTTTATTTAAAGACAAAATACATTGACAAAAATACAATGGGAAATAGAACAACATAAATAACATTTCAGAGCTTAGTCTCGAATATTCGTCCAGCCCAGGGGTGGGCCGGGGCCCCGAATGCTGCAGGCATTTTCCTCTGATCGCAACACTGAGCCTGAAAGAGGGAAATGGGGCCTGTGATCCTTGTTTCTGTGATGAGCTTTTCACCAGCTCATTAAGGAACTTTAGAACACACTTGTCCATGTCCAAAGGTCTCTGACCACTGGAACGAAATTATAGCAAGGGGGCAGGCCTTTTTATTTGCGGATCTTCTAGGTCTCCCCGTAGTTGGGGCCCACCCCTTCAGCTTCAGAATATGGCAAGTAGGTGCCCGTCAAAGGGCAAGGTGTAGTCCCAAGCAATCTGCTTACCATCCTTCCGGGGGTAGGGCTCCATCAGGACGCTTTGATTTCCATCAGACCCCCTTGGGGTTCCGTTGAGCTGGGAACGGGCTGTGGCGAGACTTCTTTTATGATGTCGTTGACCTCCTCGTCTAGCATACTTCCCTCTGATGTGTGACACATTAGACCATGAAGCCGAAATTTTCAGCCGTCGCCCTGCCGCAAATACACCAATGTTCGGTGAGTTGGGGGGGGCTAGGCGAAGAGCAACATCAATCTGAATGGCCTGTGGATCGAGTCGAGGGCCCCTGGAGGAATTGAGAACAGCTAAAAGGAAATCTTCTGAATGTGGGTGCCTTACCGCTAGGAGAGAGTTTGTCCTTTCCTAAAAAGTTGGCGAGATTGTGTTTGGAATTTTTTTCCCTTTCGATGGTCCCTGGGGCTGTTTGTGCTCTTTTGGGGGGAACTGGTCTGTTGAGGGGTCTACTAGGGGGTCCCACAGCTGCTTCAATGAACCTGGGGTCTTGAGTTCTTTCCGCCCCCCTTAAGCGTTCCGGGGCAATCTTTTTGATTAGTCCACTGGAAGCCAAAAGAGGACAAAAAGCAAAGCTACCCACGTTGCCCTGCACACCCCTATACCTCCCAGTCACACTGGAAGAGTTGCCTGATCCCATTGCTGGTCTTCCAGTGACAGATTCAGGGCGAAAGATTGATCTCAGGAGGAGTCATATTCGTTGAGTATTGAGTTGTCAAAAGGGGGGCCACCAGGAATGAGTGAGTCTTGGCAGAGTGATCCCTTATTTCTCCCTCCATTCTCTTCAGATCATTCAGTTTGTCCGTGAGAACTGTGTCGATGACCTGATGACCCAGCTGCTCCCAAGAGGGTTTTTGGGGATGGAGGGAATAGAGACTTGGGAAGGATTGTCGCACAGCCCTGATTATTTCCTGGTTGGTTGGGATGGTTTCCCCTTGGGAAGGATCGGATGAGCCCCAAGGTTTCTACGTGTTTTCACCAGGTTAGGTTTAGCAGAGACTCTTCAGTACCTGACGGGGTGCCATCCCAGATGGAGCCGCGCGCAAGCGGGAAGTTAGTTCCCACCCCCACAGAAGAGAAATGGAGCGAGGGGGTCAGCTGAACGCCCTTGATGAGGGAATTTCGTTCACCAAACAAAGAATTGATTTTTTGGGGTTGTAGTCATGAAATAAAGGGGAAACAGAGGGGGAACCGATCCCGAAATTGGGACCACATCTCTTTCACCATATTAAAGGAATCTAAAGTCTAGTTTGACTACCCTTGTTTTTGGTAGGTCCGATATAAGCCATTGTTTCATGAGCTGCCATTTACTGCCTTGAGAGACCTCAAGCCCAGTTGGGGTGGCTGGGGTAAACTGCCCGGGTTACGTGAATGTTTCTTACTGCTGCTTTGGCAACGAGACGGGAAAAATGTTACCAAGGGCGAACAGCAATGGGTTTTATTCCCCCCTCCTGCTTCTTCAAAGCGCATAATGAGGCTCCGAAAAAGGCTAGGTCCTGGGAAGGGGAGCACACTTGTAGATATAAAAGAAAAGGGAACTAGGGGGCCGAAAAATCGAGAGAATAATCTGGGTGTATATGTATAATTTTTATTTAATCAGTAGTCAGTAGACATGTTAATGGTCACAGTAGGACGTAGGCGATGATGTGATGCTTGCAGAGGGTCAGTCAGCTTGTTAAGTGGTTAGTAGGGGTGGGGTGACCTGTGATCACATACTCCATTGTTAGTTACACCAGCAGTTGATAGTGGTGTTCCACCCCGGTTGTTACACCAGCAGTTTTACTATGGTATTCCACCCAGTGTTGTTACACCAGCAGTTTTACTTCGTGGTGTTCCACCCAGTGTTGTTACACCAACAGGCTAGTGGGCCCCCCAGTGTTGACACCAGCAGTTGTACTAGTGGTGTTCCACCCATGTTTTTACACCAGCAGTTGCTAGTGGTGCCACCCAGTGTTTTTACACCAACAGTTTTTCCAGTGGTGTTCCAACCCCGGGTTTCACCAGAGGACAGTGGTGTTCCACCCAGTGTTGTTACACCAGCAGTTTTACTCGGGGGTTTCCCCCCGTGTGTTACACCAGCAGTTGTACTGTGGGGACCCAGTGTTTTACACCAGCAGTTGTACTCCCCCCGTGGTTAAAAGGGTTTTTGGGACCCAGGTTGTTACACCAGCAGTTGTACTGTGGTGTTCCACCCCGTGTTTTAACCCGCAGTTTTACTCGTGGTGTTCCACCCCTGTTGTTCAAGAAATTTGTGGTGTTCCACCCCGGGTTTTTACACCAGAGTTGTACTGTGGTGTTCCACCCAGTGTTTTTACACCAGCAGTTGTACCGTGGTGTTCCACCCAGGGTTTTTACACCACTTGTGGTGTTCCACCCAGTGGTTTTCACCACAGTTTTCAGTGGTGTTCCACCCAGTGTTTTTAACCCGCAGGGTTAGTGGTGTTCCACCCAGTGTTTTTACACCAGGTTTTACTGTGGGGTTCCACCCAGTGTTTTTACACCAGCAGGCTGTGGTGTTTCCCCCCAGTGTTTTACCCCGCAGTTTTACTGTGGGTTCCACCCAGGTGTTACACCAAGTTTTACTGTTGGGGTTTCCCCCAGTGTTGTTTCACCAACAGTTGTACTGTGGTGTTCCACGTGCTGTTCAACAGTTGTACTTGGGGGTTTCCCCCCAGGTTTTTACACCAGCAGTTGTACTCATGGTGTTCCACCCAGTGTGTTACACCAGCAGTTGTACCTGGTGTTCCACCCAGGTTGTTACACCAGCAGTTGCTATGGTGTTCCACCCAGGTTTTTACACCAGGTTGTACTAGTGGTGTTCCACCCAGTGTTTTTACACCAGCAGTTGTACTGTGGTGTTCCACCCAGTGTTGTTACACCAGCAGTTGTACTATGGTGTTCCACCCAGTTGTTACACCAGCAGTTGTACTCGTGGTTTTCCCCCCCCGTGTTGTTACACCAGCAGTTGTACTCGTGGTGTTCCACCCAGTGTGTTACACCAGCAGTTGTACCGTGGTGTTGTGTGTGTGTTGTTACGTTGTGTGTACCACCTAGTTGTGGTTGCAGGGGTCGAGTCATAGCTCCTGGCCCCCCCTCTTCACTGGCCGCTACTGGGTCAGCCCGCCCATGAACTTTAAAACCTTCCCCTTTAAAACTATGATGGAACCGCCTCCACTACATCGTTTCCCCGCTTTTCCCACTTCCCGACCACTTTGACTGAAGAAATACTTCCAACATCTTGGATTCATTTGAGTCTTCAACTTCCAACTGTGCCCCCTTTTGCTGTGTCCCATCTCTGGAACATTCTGCCCCCACCTTGTCTATTCCTCTCAGTATCTTATAGTCTTATCATGTTTTCCCCTATTCTCCTGTCCTCCAGTGCCCAGGCGTTTTCCCCTTAACCTCCCTCGTGGAATCCCCCTTAGCTCCGGGACTAGTCTTGTTGCAAACCTTGCACTTTCTCTAGCTTATTTACGTGCTTGTTAGGTGTGGGTTCCAAACTGGTGCTGATACCCAGTAGGGGCCAACGTAAAAGTGAAGGGTCCTGAACGATTTTTTTTATTAAGATGTCGGAATGCTGTTCTTAGGTTTGCTAGGCGCCCATATGCTGCAGCAGTTTTTTGGGTTTTTTGGCCTCGGGGAGATGTGCCTGGTTTTTTGCCCTTTTTGGGGGGACCTTGGAATGTTTTTGCGGTTTTTTTGCCCTTCCCTCTTCATGACTTTGCACTTGGTGGGGTTGAACCCCGGGAAATTGTGGACCAGGCTTGCAGCCTGTCCAGACCCCTTTGTATTCTCCCGGGTCCTCGTCCGATTGAATTTTCTCATCAACTTACATCATCTGCAAACAGGGGCACTTCTATTTTTTCCGTCATGTCGTTCCCAAAAACCAGAAAAAGACCGGGCCTAGAACTGACCCCCTGTGGAACCCCCCTCGTCACCGGCGCCACCCTCGCCACGTACCCTGACTGTGCTTTTTTCCCCGAAGGATTTTTGCGGGGCCTTCCGTTTTCCTGCCTTCCTCCCGTTTGCACTATTTTTGTGGAACTGAAAGCCCTTTACACCAGGAAAAATCACACACCCCTCTCTTTCTTCTTTTCTGTCACCCTGTCGTAGAACTCCCGTAGGTGTGTGTGTGTGTGTGTGTGTGTGTGTGTGTGTGTGTGTGTGTGTGTGTGTGTATTTTGTGTGTGTGTATGTGTGTGTTGTGTGTGCATACCACTTATTGTGGTTGCCTGGGGATTCACAACTCCTGGCCCCCGCTTTTTTACTGGTCGTTTTGGTCTACTTTCTCCAAGAGCTTTATCGTACCTCCTTTAAAACTGTGTGTGTGTGTGTGAGTGTGACTGGGCCACCAGGGTTTGGGTTTGGGTTTGGTTAAAAACATAAAATAAAAAGGGGATAAAAAAGTCTGCCATGCAAAAAGAAAAAGGACAGCCAATGCGCGGGTAAAAAAGTCAAATTGGGGGTGTTAAAGGCGCTTCAACAGTCACCCATTTGATGTTTATAAAAGGTGTCGTTATGTCTATGGCCAAAAGGGCGGACGGGGGGTTGCTGTCAACTGCTGTGGGTCGTATTTTTTTGGGGGGAGGATCAGGGCCCAAGGGGAAACTAAACTACATGGCTTCCTGGGTTATATTTTCCTTTCCGATAAGGTCATATACTTTTCCTTTTAAATTCAAAAAATTTTTCCTTTTCCAGCAAAAATCAGCCCTTGGTGGGGAGGGGAAAGGGCATTGCCCTTGGGGGGGGTCATTGCTTTTTGGGGGGCAGGGAAGGTCATTGCCCTTTTGGGGGACGGAGCCCTTGGTGGGCAGGGAAGGTCATTGCTTTTGGGGGGCAGGGGGAAAGGGCATTCCCTTTTTGGGGACGGAGCCGTTGGGGGCAGGGAAGGTCATTGCGGTGGGGGGAAGGCGGCCCCTTGGGGGGCAGGGGGAAAGGTAGTTTTTTGGGGGGCAGGGGAAAGGGCATTGCCCTTTGGGGGAGGGATCCCTTTTGGGGGGCAGGGGGGGCCTTGGGGGGCAGGGGCCCCGGGGGGGGCCCGGGGGGGAGGCCTTTGAGCAGGGGCCCGGGCGGGAGCCCTGGTGGGCAGGGGGCCTTTGGCAGGGGCCCCTTTATGGGCAGGGAGCCCTTGGTGGGCAGGGAGGCCTTTTGGTGGGCAGGGAGCCCTTGGGGGCAGGGAGCCCCCGGGCAGGGAGCCCTTGGGGGGCAGGGGGCCCTTTGGGGGGCAGGGAGCCCCCGGGGGGAGGGGGCCCGGGGGGAGGGAGCCCTTTTGGGGGGCAGGGGGCCCGGGGGGAGGGGGCCCGGGGCAGGGGGCCCTTTGGTGGGCAGGGAGCCCTTGGTGGGGGGTGGGGTTTTAAGTTTGCAGAAATAATGAGAAAGATTCTGAGGATGAGTGTTAATGAGATCACTGGGGAGGGAGGCCTACTCAAGTCTGAGTAAGTCAGTTGTCAGCTGGCCTGACCTGTAGTGAGGGGTGAACCTTTCCTCCAGCGCCTTGTCCTCCGGGTTTTTTGTCCCCCCCATCACAACAAGTGATACCAAACCCCTTTTCCCCCCACCTTGATGTGCTCATCTCTATTCTCTCCCCCTCCTCCTCCTCCCCCCCCCCCTCCCTCCTTCTCTCCCCGGGATTTTCTCCAAACTTTTTTTTCCCTTTTTCTTTTTTTCTTTTTCTTTTTTTTTTCTTATATTTTCTTCCTTCATCTTCCTTTTATTCTTTTTTTCACAAGTCACTTGTCCTTTTAAAGTGGAATAGTATACATTAACGGCCCTTTAAAGGTGAAATTGCTGACAGAGAGAATGTGGAAAATTCTTATGTTCACGGGCTGGTGGGGAAAAAAAAACGTTTTAACCAAGAAAATTTATTAATCATACAAAGAGCAACCAAATATGGGTATTTATGTCAATTCTCCAAAAATGTTGTTTTTTGGGGAGTTATATGTTTATTTAGGCAATTTCACAAAGAAAGTTGTCATACCTAGTAACATATGTGTAAATTACTTTGGATAGTCTAAACAAAAAAAAGTGACTTATTCCATTAAGAAAGCTTTCGATAAAATGCCATAACCCATTTTGTGTCTTATTTATATAGACCCCTCACTCCCCGGATTTTCCCAAACATCCATCAACCAAATTCTCAAAGGAACGGATCTTAAGACACGAGAGGCAGGTAGGTAGGAGGCAGGGGCAGGCAAGGCAGGCAGGCAGGCAGGCAGGCAAAGGCAGGGGCAGGCAGGCAGGCAAGGCAGGCAGGCAGGCAAGGCAGGCAGGCAGGAAAGCAGGCAGGAAAGGCGGGCGGCAGGCAGGCAGGCAGGCAGGCAGGCAAGGCAGGCAGGCAGGCAGGCAGGCAGGCAGGCAGGCAGGCAGGCAGATAAACAGGCGGGAACAGGCAGCCAGGCAGGCAGGCAGGCTGGCGGCAGGCGGGCAGCCGGGCTGGCAGGCAGGCAGACAGGCAGGCAGCCGGGCAGTCCAGTAGGATTTTTTCAGGTCTGAGGACTCCTCCTAAAACCCCCCTCCTTGTGACTCCCCCTGGAAGGAGTGCCATGCACCCCTTCACTCCGATCCCCGGATGCCGCCTACACTTCCATCCCTTGCGCATATAAACGCATACTTGTACACAAAAATCACACACACACCAAAGGAGCTGAGGAATGTCATATGGGTGGGGGACTTTTTTTAAACCTGCAGATCTCTGGAACATAATATAAAGGAGGTTCATTTTTTCCCACACTTTACATGTTGTGAACTTTAAAACCAAAGCAAATACATATTTTCCTGTTGAAAATAGTACAAAATACTGACAAGTTGATGATTAAGACATGGCAACAGTTAGGTATCTTTTGAAACGTTTCGCCCATGCGGTAGGCTTTTTAAAAACAGAGAATGGATTGCCTTTCCAGCCGTTTCTGGATTTGTTAAATATTACAATCTATGTTGAATAGTACTAAAATGTGATTTTCTTGCATATTTCGAAGGAAGTTTGTGCAACGGAAAGACCACGAAATGTAAAAAACAAAGAGTCAACATGCCGTTCTATTCTAGGATTTGAAACAGATGCAGTGCAGGCATACCATACAGAGATGCAGTGCAGGAATACCATACAGAGATGCAGTGCAGGCATACCATACAGAGATGCAGTGCAGGCATACCATAAGATGCAGTGCAGGCATACCAAAAGAGATGGTGCAGGCATACCAAGAGATGCAGGCAGGAATACCATAAGAGATGGTGCAGGCATCCCAAAAAAGAGATGCAGTGCAGGATACCATAGAGATGCAGTGCAGGCATCCCAAAAGAGATGCAGTGGGCATACGTCAGGTTAGGTTCCAGTCTGTTGCCATAAATCAAATATCACCTTAAACGAATCACACCCTTTTTTTTTCACTTGCCAAAATAAAAAGCCTAGAAACATGCTTACACCATTATTTTTTGGCGCAATAGCACGGGCCAAAAAAAGAGATGCAAAAAAAAAAATAATAAATATATTCGTTTTTAAATTGTCGAAACCATTTTAAGTAAGGGAAACGAGAAGAATGAAAATTTTCACCTTGTAGGTATTGATACAATTCATGAACACCAAGAAAATAAACATGAATATAATTGAAACCCACAGTATTAGCAAAGGCTCTAAAGCGAGTGCCGTATTAGCAAGGGCCCAAAGCAAGTGGCGATTATGTTCTTAAAGTGAGACCCGCATTAGTGAAGTGTTTAGGGGGCCGTATTACAGGTATGTTTTAATAATATCAGAAGCCCTTTTGGGAAAGGTACGAGGAGAGATAAATAGGGGGGAAAACCCCAATGAGATTCACATTATGTACTACTGACAGTGAAAAAAATACACAAGTTTTTTTGGTGTCCTATAGCGGATAGGGCCCAACCACACACTGAGGTCCAGGGGTTGGGTCCCCGGACAGCTAGAAAAAATTAGGATGCATTTCCATTAGACACCTGTTGTCCATGTTACTTTTCAGAAAAAAAGGTACTTGGGAGTTAGTCGACTTTTGGGGAACATCCCAGAAAAATTGACCTAATTTGCCCAAAAGGGGGTTTTTTAGTACTATGTCACTCTTGTTCTAGGGCTGGATACCTTGTACATGTACTTGTAGAAATAAAGATAATATTATTATTTATCATTGTTATTAAAGTTTTTTTCTATGTAGAGTTTTTATGATTAAGTTTTTACATAGATAAATTTATCTATGATAAAGTCTACATATATGTTTATCTCTGAAAAAGCTCTATGCAGAACACTGCCCCGAAAAAAGAATGTCCTTCAACGTTTAACTTTTAGAACTCGTAAGGCGAAACGTTATCCCAATAAAAGTTTGCCTTCGAGTAACTTGTTTCATGGCCGCAAGTTTACAGTAAATGCCTTGAAACCAGTGGAGAAGAAAAAAAAGGATTCTCCATGGAAGCGAAGATCATTGACTAAGATTACATGAAACCCAAAGGTGAACTCTGAGAAAATGGATGGTTTCAGAATAGTAGCAAAGGAGGTTTTCCAGATGCGATGCGGGACCAGATGTGTTTAGTACCCAGACATCAGCGTAGTAATTGTAGAAAAAGGGTTTAAAAAAACGACAAGTTGATGATTGGACATTTTTTTAATAATTGGGTATCTTTTTGGAAACATTTCGTCAGCGCAGACCCCCAAAAAGCACAGTTGTCCAGATACGAGTACTACTCCTCCAGATACGGGCACTACTCCTCCAGATACGAGTGCACTACCCGATACGAGGGACTACCCCCAGATACGAGTGCACTACTCCCCCAGAACGAGGGATACCCCCCAGATACGAGTGCACTACTCCCCCAGATACGAGTGCACTACCCAGATACAGTGCACTACTCCTCCAGATATGAGCCCCTACCCCGATACGAGTGCAGTACCCCGATACGAGCGCAGTACCCCGATAAGAGCAGTACTCCAGAACGAGAGCAGTATCAGATACGAGTGCATTTCCAGAATGAGGCAGCCCAGATACGAGCAAGTATCCCGATACGAGTGCAGTACCCCGATACGAGCGTACTCCAGGGAAAGAGCGCAACCCCATACGAGCGCAGTTTCCAGATACGAGCGAGTTCTGATACGAGCGCAGTTTTCCAGAACGAGCGCAGTACCCAGAACAGCGCAATGAACGAGGCAGACCCAGATACGAGGGAGTATCCAGAACGAGCGCAACCCGAAGAGCCAGTACTCCAGAACGACCCAGTACTCCAGATACGAGCGCAGTTCTAGATACGAGCGCAGTTCTCCAGATACAGCGCAGTTCTCCAGAACGAGGCAGTACCCAGATACGAGCACAGTACCCCAGATACAGCACAGCCCCAAAAAGGCACAGTACCCAAAACAGCACAGACCGATGTGAGTGCAGATTCCAGATACAGAATATCCAGATATGAGTGCAGTACTCCAGATACAAAACAAACAAACAAACAAATTTTACCAGGGTTACAGGGGTATTGGAAGTTACAATGTAAATTGAGTGCAAGGAGAGCCACGACATGCCATGGCATTAGGGGCAGCTTATTTAGTCCTTAAAACTAGGTATTTAAATATTAGAGAAATTTATTGAGTTTATTCTAGTTAAAAATTATTTTCAAAATTACAATATGATGAAATTTTACTGTTTAAATTATTATATAATGATATTAGATTTTAGATTGTTACAGGTGTTAAGATTTTTGAATGATAATATGGAATTGAGATTATCTTTAAAGGGAAAAAAATTGAGCATTTTTGACATTAACTTATAATATGAGTAGGGGAACATAATAGTAACATATTATTAAAAAATTGGGTTACGTTTGGAAAGTAACAAGAATTTTTCAAAGTAGTTTATAGCATGATCATTTAGGTTTGGGTGAGTAGGGGGTTTTTGAGTTGAGTCTTAAATTATTTTCAGACAAGATTATCTTAATATTTACTGGTAATAAATTTCCCAGATTCTGGGGCCCTTTATGTGATAGAATTTTTACATAGGTTGATATGCCCGGATATCAAAAGTGATCTGTGTCGTGGTTTGTGGCAGGGTCCTATTAAAGGGGGGAGGATTTTTTGAGCAGAGGGTTTTATTGATGTAAATTTTTATATATGTAGTAGGCACAAGAGAAGTATGAATGTTTTTTAGGTGAGTAGTTTGAGATTTTTAATTGGTGGAGTATGCTGTCTAGAGGGGGAATTTGTTATCATTCTATCGGCCTTTTTTTGGGTTTAGAGTGGTCTAAGGTGATTTTTTGGGATCCCATGGTTTCCCAAGGTGAGATAGGGTAGAAAAGGGGAAGATAGAGTGCAAGGAGAGCTGATTGAGGCACATAATAGCGTATCTTTGATATAAGAGCGCAGTACTCCAGATACGAGCGCAGTACTGAAAACAAGGGCGAATAAGACTTATGTAGAGTTGAGGTCACAGATAATACATCATTTGAACCGAAGACTAATTTATTAAAACTTTTTTTCGTAATCGAGAAATATGCAGTTTTCAGACAACAGAAGAGTTTTTAAACTGACGATTTTGACAGAATTAGAGGTTCAGAAGAGTTTTAATTAAATAACTTTTAATTAGCAGAAGGTTTAATGTATGCAGAAAAAACAGATATATATATAATATAGATTAGATATAAACAGGCTTGGGGAGCGAGCTAGGTGGAATGAGGGGGGAAGGGGTTTTTTATGACATCACGTGCTGTTGGGGGGTAAAAATAACATTTTTTAAGGATTCAAGAAAAATTGATTAGGGGCTTGAGTCCAGGAGGTGGGTACAGTGCCTGCACTCTGTAGGGGGGGCGGAGATATTTGCAGTTTGATGGTGAAAGTGTTTCTTCTTTTTCGATACCTTGCCCGATGGAAGACGACCAGCGTGTTAATAAAAAAGACTTCATAAACAGTGAAGGGTAATAGAAGAACCAAAAATGAAGTATGAACTGGGGTTTAAAGTTGGGCGTTAGATGAGAGACAAACTAAGAATAGTGGATGATCATTAATGAAAAAAAATTTAGGAAAACGGGGATTTTTCAGAAGACAGGAAGAAGGACTGAGGTAGGGACACCAAAACAACGAAGATGGATCGATAAAAAAAGCCATGGGGCTTGAAACTGTGTGAAGCCCCAGTATTATATGTTCACACGTCCAGAAGTGGCAGAAATCTTCAAAATTTTATGTCCTGCTGTAGTGATATCTCATGGCTTTTGAAGGGCGATTGGGTATCAGCGCCACTTTTTCAACGCCCCTTTACAGGTATTTCCCTTTGGGAGACGGCTGTCCATTGAATTTGGAAAGTATTTTTTGGGGTCGTTTTTTTTATTTCCGGGTGGTGAGTAAGCCATTGATATCAAAGGTCTTTACTTGTACACCGTCTCATCACAAACCAAAGGGAATGAGTAATGGGTAAGATGTCACCAGTAATCCACATTTCATCTACCAGGTATATGGATGCCAGAGTCTACACCATTCCATCTACTGGATGTGAAGACAATACACAGACAAACCCACGTTTTTAAATTGCAGAATGCAAGACCACTAACACGCCTGCAGAATTTTCAACACACGTGTCACGACGGACAATACCAAGTTATTAGAAACCAAAACATCATTGAACAAATTATTAAAAAGACATTACTGAACAAAACATCGTTAAACAAAACTTCATTGAAAGAACCAAGATGCTTTAGTTTTAAACCCAAAACCTCTAACATCCGCTGACAGTGACTACACATCACTCCCAAAGGAACCATTGATAGTACACCACCTACCATGACATCCACTGACCCCACTACCCAAACACATACGGAAGGTAAGAACGGAAGACCAGGAAGCAGAAAATGATAGAGGAAAACAGGAAAGAAAATACCACATGAAATGTGAAAAATAATAGTGTACAATCCCCTTGATAATTCAGAATGCAATAGGTAACTTGATTCTGAAAATTTCCCCCACACCCCACTGAAGATAAATTAGAAATGTGCAACATCGTTCTTTATTGCATAAATTTCGCCATCCAGTGGTTTACAGTAACAAGGACAAAATTAAGACAGTAGAACAAGAAAAGATGAGGTAATCAGCCCCCGGGACTGATTCCCTCACACGTCACCAAGAGGTACACAACCAGCACCAAGGGCCCCCCCCTTGATGAGGCAGTACTCCCAAGTCACCAGGATGGTACACACCCAGCATCAATGAACCAGCATCACAAGTCACCAGGATGGTACCCACACCAGCAGGTTATCCCCCGGGGGCCTTTCGTACCTTTTCCCCGGTCCAGTGGACACCACTGGCATAAAATTCCCCCCAAACTTGCCAAGGATTTTTAGAGAAAAATATATAGCAATAACCCCCGGAACGTCCCAAAGGGATTTTAAAAAAAAAGAAATTATATATTATACGTATATAAACCAAATCAATATTCTCATTGATATTTAAAAAAAATGAAAAAAATTAATAATAAGAGATATGATAAGATTTTCGGATTTTTAACCCGGGGAGGGTTACCACCCAGGATAACCCAAGAAAGTCATGCGTCATCAAGGACTTTGTCTTCTTTCCATTGGGTCCTCAATCTTGCCCCCCAGATGCGACCCACACCTGTCGACTAACACCCAGGACCTATTTGCTGCTGGGGTGAACAGACAAAGGTAAAGAAAAACGTCGAAATGTTTCCACCCCCCAGGGAAACGAACCCGGGCCCTCCGGGGAAGCGGGGAGACAAAGGCAGCAGCAGCGGGAGCAGCAGCAGCAGCAGCAGCAGGGGCAGCAGCAGCAGCAGCAGCAGAGTGTCGGGCCCCGCAGACAGTACAGGCCCCCCTTCAGTGACTCAGATACCAGTTTTTAAGCGACACATGGAGACATTCTCAATGACCCCTTGAGGGGTCATCAGAACCCATGGTGAATGCCAGGTTTTTTTGGGGGACATTAGAACCCATGATGGCACAGTGCCAGGGTTCTACTGAGACATCAGAACACATGGTGACAGTGTCAGGTTCCATTTGGGCATTAGAACCCATGATGGCACAGGGCCCTGTTTACTGAGACATCAGAACCCATGGTGACACCCGGTTCTATTGAGAATTAAACCCATGATGGCCGCCAGGCTACTGGAAAAGGGAAAACAGGGGCAGTGTCAGGGTTCATTGGAAATTTGCCCCTGATGGACAGTGCCAGGTTTTAAAATCAGAACCCAGGGGCAGTGCCAGGGTTTTATTGAGACATTTCCCCTGATGGGGGCCCGGGTTCACTGAGACATCAGAACAATGGGAATGTCAGGTTCTATTGAGACATCAAAACCCCTGATGGCACAGTGCCTCCCGATAAGTTCTGGCAGGTTCTCCATTATTTTTTATTTTTTTCCAGTTCCCTTTCCACTGTCGTTCAAGAATCCTTTTATTCTTGCATTATGTCTGCTTTTGAAATTTTGTTTTTTTTTTTTTCTTTCCCCTTTCTTTTTCTTTTTGTTTTTTCCAAGGAATATGAAATTTATATTATATGTTGGCTAGCACCCAAAGACCTGCCATTGACTATTTCACCTATGCCTGAAGCACTTAAGGTAATACCAGGTTCAGTCTTGCTGGTCCATCATTCACTATATTCCTGACATGGGCAAAAATTTTCGTCACCACCGGGGTCCGCCTCCATGATTCTGGTCCCCGTCTGGATCCCGTTTTCAGTCTGTTTCACTGGATTTAAAATCCCCTGAATAATAGATTTGGTTTTGTTGTTGGGCCTTTGTTGTCACTTTTACTGGGGTGTCAATCATTATTTTTTTGTTGTCTTTTTTTTGTTTGGTTTAGCAGAGAGTTGTGGATGAGGGAGCAAAATCCCGAAAGCATCATTGAAGGAGAACTTTTTGGGAGTTTAAAAAAATGTTGGGCAGGTGCATGAGTGGGGGTTAGACTGCCAGCACAGGGCCCGTTGGCCTGCTGCAATCCTGACCGTTTTATGTTCTTTTTTATTGGTGGGGTGTGTATTACTGCATCTACTATCGTGAGTTCCCCCAGCTTGATTGCATTATTATATAGTAATTTTTACTCATCATCGTGATTATCACTTTATGTTGCAAAACCAGTGGTTTATCAAAAGGTCACTCTCTCCTTTCATAGTTTTCCCTGTTTCCTCAGTATCTGATACCCTGTTGGGGAAAACCATTTTTTTTCTTTTGTGTGTGTGTGTGTGTGTATGTTTGTTGGCACTGTCAACTTTTCAAACCATGAATTAATTTGTCTAAAACCCCTGAAATTCATAGATATCCTCCTCAGAATCTATTTCGCATTGTCCCCATTGTGAAGGGGAAATTTTTTAAAAGTCGCATAAAAAGTTCATGATTTTTAACCTTTGTATGCACATGAAAAAAAGAACGAAATTCCAGTTCATTGTTGGAGGAAGTCTGTCACATTATCCACTTTAGACTGTGAGACATATGAATCGGTTGAGAAAAAAAACCACTTGTTTAAAAAACGGAAAACTTCAAAATAAAAAAACGAAAAGGGATGATGAACGGAGAAAAAAAATGGAGTTTCAGAAGGAACATCAATACTGAATAAACGTAGTTTACCACCATTTTAATAGGTGGAGTGTTTAATAATGTTTTTTATTAAATTGTGTTTTTGAGTTGGGAATTTTTTATTTTTATGTGTTTTAGTTTAATATTGGTTATGTATTGTAATTATGTGTGTGTGTTGGGAATATGTGTGATGTAGTGTGTAATATTTTTTGTAGGGGTAATATTGTGGTTTTAGTGTAAAATTTGGGGTAGTGTGTAATTTGTGTGTATGTAGGGGTGGGGGTGGTCTAGGTTATTATGGTTTTTTATCAGTTTAAAATTATTATTATTATAATCAAGGGGGGGGTTTAAAACCCCTAGGATTATGCAGCATCAGTCTTAAGAGTGCCCAGGAAACGTTCCATGGAGGCGCCCCTTTTTTTTACATGTTTTCAAAACAAAATAGCTATTTACAGGCAGTTTTCCCAACTGGTTGTTGGGGCCGGGTCCCGAGGGAGGTCAGAGATCTTGCCGGGCACTGTGACCTCAGCCATAAGAAACCCCTCACTCTCACACTTTTTTAACTCACTTTAGTACTTCACACTCTTTTTTTAAACTTATTTCGCAAAGGCTCCCCTCACAGCATCCTGTCTCACTGTCCCATCCCAAGAACCCCAATGGACTGGGGGGATAATTTACATATGTTCTATGTATGATAATTGCATTTTTTTACCTGTATTTAAATAAACTTAACCTTCCTCCCTCTTTCTTTCCCTCCTTGAACCCCCTTCTTACTCCCTCTGTCTTTGATAGACTTCCTCCCCAACACTATCCCACCCTTTTCCTCCCCCCTGGCTCCCCCCCCACCCTGGCTCCCCCCACAATTAATTTCCCCTTAGGAGTTACCAGTTACCTTGGATTACTTTCATCGTTATTCTTTCCCCCCTTTATCTACATTCCTTCCTTTTCCCCTTTTAAATTTATTTTTTACTTTTCAAACATTTAAAGAGAAAAAAGGGAAAAAAAAAAAATTATTACGTCAAAGATACAGGTATTTTTTTTTAAAAAAAAATAATATAATTTAAAGTTTTGAATTTATTCAATGTTTTGATAAAAAATATTAAACATTTCAAAATAACAAAATAAGTAATTTTAGACTGAAGCATTAAGGATAAACCCCCACTGATCCCAGGAAGGTTTCCCCCGCTTCCCCTACCTTACTTATCCCAGGAAGGTATCCCCAGCCTCCATCTTACTGATCCCAAAAATATCCCCGCCTCCTCTACCTTACTGATCCCAGGAAGGTATCCCAGCCTCCTCTACCTCACTGATCCAAAAGGGCGCATTGAACGAAAAAAAAAACCAAATTGTCCGATATCCCCAAGCAGGGGCTTCAAAAGCATTGATGTCAGCTATGGTTTTTTATATTCTTTTAGAAATAAAGATTTTAGTCTTCTTTTTGTGGGTTTATAGGGCCCTGACAAGTTATGCCGTATCAACCATTCACGATGCAATGGATAGTTTACACCCCTTTCCCCCGTCATAAATTAAAAATTTTCTTTATTTCTAAAGCATGACAACTTTTACAGACCATAGCTGACATAAAGACATACTACTATATAGAAAGCCCCTTGTTATGCAAAGCATTTAGGCAAATTAGGTAAATTTTTTTCCGGGAGGGACCCACCCAATCGACACCCCAGGTACCTATGTTCTTAGGTAAAGACAGCAGATGTCTTAAGGAAACTCATCCTAATGTATTCACCCGTAGGGGGGATCGAACCAGGATCTCAGTGTGAGCTGAGTGCGCAGCAATCGAGCTACGGGACACTGGACTGTAATTAGACTTATACAAATGTGAGCCCTTGAGGAAGAGTTCCCTTTAACAAGGCATTGTCTGCCTGTCTCTCTATCCCCGACCTTCACATTTATTCCCCATTTTAAGCTGACCGTAACAACGTCAGACAGTTTTTGGAAGTCTGACCAGATTTCCAGTCAAAGAGTTCCCTTCAAGTTGGCTAAAATTTAAATTCTAAAGATTACATTTTGAAGTCTTCAAAATCGGATCAAAATTATACCAGTGAATATGGTTGACCTAAAAAACCTGCCTAGGTTTGTTGGTTAACTGAGTTTAAAGTCTATCGATCTAAACAGCTTTATTTCTTTCCAGACATAAAGCTGAATTTTTCTCCAGGCGAGGGACTCACCACCTCAAATATCCTTCTAAGGGATGGACTGATTACATCATCTTAATTACACTACTACACCTGTTGCTCTGATCTGACTGAAGAAGTCTACTGTGTGGGCGAAACGTTTCAACAAAAAAGGGCACCAACTGTTGCACATGTGTCTTAATCATTAACTTGTCGGTATTTTATACCTTTTCCCGACAAGGAACCGTTCACCACCGGTCAAGAACACTTTAATAACCTAAAATAGGAATAGAAATAAGAACGAAAAGGCACAATACCGTGACTGAACAATACGGGTTCCCCACCTTTTGAGTTGGGGGGACTTTTTAAATGATCTAAGTCACCGAAACGTCGTCGTAAGCTCCTCTGCCTATGTGCGGGTTATTTGTGTATTGAAATAAGCCTCCTCGTGTATACCAAAGACCTTGTCGGGTTTATTGACAAGTTGAAGGCAGAAAAACACGTATGGATGATAAGGACATTTATTAAAAAAGTTTCCCCACTGGGGAAAACGTTTCTTTAAAAAATCCTGAAACGTGCAAGACAAGCCAGGGGGGATGGATATGTTGCATAGTTAAGATCACTTGTCTCCGACTGTGTTGTATCTTGACACGTTTTATTTTGCCTACTAATGGACTTGGTTCAAAACGAGGGAAATATAAGATTAAAATACCGATAAATGTAAAACTAGACAAGTGCTCTTTTACCGCAAAATCCCCCGTGATACGAGATTAATGTGTCCTTCAAGATGTCTCGCAGTGTAAACACTCTTATTATTACTTTCCCTTACAAACCAAACGTCAATATTTTTTGTTACAGCATATCATATGGGAAACAAGAAACCATAAAGAGGGTACAAAAAAATTTGTAACTGTGTACGTTGTATCGTGTACGTACAATAAAGATTATTACTAATATTATTATTATTAACAGTGACTTTAACGCATCTATTTTCAACACTCGGGTTTTCAAAAAAACGCTCGTGTGATTTCGTATCGGTGAGAAAAAACGCTCGTATGTTGATGCTGGGCGCTATGTGGGCACTAAAAAAGGGATGTCGTATGGGCGAAATTCGTATCGAGAGTTCTATCATTGGGGAATTCCTGATCCTAGTACCACATGTATCATATTTATCATGGTGCATGTAGCCAACATGGTCTAGACTCCAGGATTTCTGAGGGCCCCTTTTTTGGAACGCCGCCAAACGGGCACAGCAAGTTTTTTTGTGTCGACGAGAGCTGTAATCATTGTTTTAAATAAAGCTCTCTTGAGGGAAACGTTGTCCAAATAAAGGAAAACTCTGCTTCAAGTTGTTTGTATTACTCGGTCAGGCAGTGGACGGTGCCTGTCATGGTTTTGTTCTTTTTGGCCTTCAGAAACCAAGGACTCGGGAAATGAGTGTAAGACACGCGTCGAGGTCATTTATATCTAGTTTCAGCCCTTTTTGTTGTTCGGCTGAGTACATCGAAGACTGCCTTTGATCGACTTTGATTCCCCCTTTTTGAGTCTCAACCAGAGGGGAAAACTTTCCCCATAGATACGTCGATGAAAAAGTAATGACTTATCGAACTTTCGCTTGTTTACCTTTTCGAAGAGCTTTTTTCTTGTATATGGATGGATATAATACCTACAGTATGAAGATTTAGAAAATTTCAACATCTGGGTATCTTTATTTGTAGACGTTTTGCCCTCCAGTGGCTTTATCAAAAAAGGACATAATGTTAAGAATGTAGAGCATATCCAAAAGATGAGGAATGAGTCCCCCATATGGTTGATGAAGAGCACCGTAGTCTTGAAAAACTCTTCAAGACTTCGGTGCTGTTCACCAACATCAGCTTTTGTCTTACCGGGGTCAACGCCCTCGACCGGTCCATGACCAAGCCTTTATGATCTTCGGGGAAACAACCAGCAATTTCAACTAAACTTGAATGAGACTTGGGAACATTTGGGCTTTTACTGAGGAAACATTTCGAAACGTTTCCCCAATATAGAGTCCCAGATGTTGCAAAATGCCTAATTCTTCAACTAGCGGTATTAAAAATCTTTTTACCCAGTAGTCCCCCCCCGCATAATTATTTGATCAGTGGCACATCTTTATAATATTTTTTTTATGTTACATTTGGTTGGGTTAATTAGTTTAATTAAACCGACCTATCTTGCTTTATGTTATTTCGGGGATCATCGTTCCCCCGCCCCCGTCCCACCAGGCCTCCTGTTCAAAATAAGTAGCTTTTGTTTCTACTGGTTAGGTTGGGAAGGTTCGTCGGGAAACTTTTTTGACGCGGGTTTTTGGCATATGATGACCCGCCGTTGGAGTTTTTGGTATCGGGCCCGAGGCCTTCCGCTGGTTTACCCCCACCCTTTATAAATTATGGTCAGTTATAACCATTTTTTTTTTTATTTTGTTTTCCCCACTAGGGGAATGAAGATGAGTAAATATTTCCCAAAAGCACCTAGTCATCGGAAAAAAGCAACTGCGACAACTCCGCTCTTTTTAAGGCCTGGTAAAGACTGACCGGGGTTTTTTAAATGTTTAAGGGGAACAGAAAACTGTTGGATTAGCACCAAACATCAGAACGTAAACATCAGAGGTCGCCTGATCAAGAACGACATGAGGGAACAAAAGTTCCCGAGGGGGGTTTTCCCAGTAAGACCGGAAAATTTGTACTAGTTATCTACTGTTAATCGTTTACCATCTCAACTTGATGTTTCTCTGGGAGCACGGGGGGTACGAACGTGAGCCCAAAAGCTGAAAGAAAGATCGTGGTTTGGGAATTCGAACCCCCGTGGGTTCGAACCGCCAAAATATATATTAGTTTCAGCTAGCACTTGAGTTATTTGCGTTTGGTAAAGTGGTAAAGAAAAGGGGCCCGTTAAGATATAACTGACTAACTCAATAATTCACGGGGGTTTTTACGGGGAAAATAAACAAGTGTGGAGAGAATTTCAACATGTTTTTTTTTTTGGGGTGGATACTTTTTTTTCGTGTCCCGCCCGTCCCGGGTCACGATTCAGAGGAGGTCGTCGATATGGTCATAGTGGGTCGAAATATAAACAGCGTCTCACCACTTGTGTAAATGTGGGGACCCATAGTCTCGGGAGTAAAAAATGACTTTGAGTTAAAAGGCTGATTTCTCCTCGAAGCCATTTGAATATTTTTCCTCTTCCACCCAACTTTTTTTCCTCCTGGTTGAAACAAAAAAACCTTTGTTCCCACTATCTGTTTAAAATGGGACAGCAGCAGTTTTGTTTTGTAAATAGTACAGGGTATATACGAACAAAATACAACAGCCCTTCATGCTCTGTGGTTATTAAATTTTTAGAGTAATGGGGATAACATTTTTTTCTTGCCTTTTTTTGATACCGTGGGCGCCTTTAGGCCACAACAACAATAACCACAACAATTTATTTTCCAAGAAGATGCATGTGATAGAAAGGCATATTTCATAGAAAAACCCATTCTTACACAAGGTATTTTCCCAAAGGGATGTGAAGGGGTCATGGTGAGAGAGGGCAGTGAGGCTGTCGGATAACCCAGCCCACGAAGCTCTAGGGGGCAACGATACTGGTCGTCCGCGTGATTTTGGCACTCCCGGGGGATGAACCCCCTAGGGCTACCCAAAGCAAGCAAGCAAGGGGTTTTGAAACGCAGTCTGGGGGATGATGGAATAGGGGAGGGAGAGTTTTTTTTTTCAGTAGAAATACG
>WNWK01021060.1:0-34688 GCA_009830355.1 Cherax destructor | reverse complement strand
TACAATTCCTAAATTGAAAACCATGGGATTTAGTTCAAAATGTGTTCAATGTTTTTCCTATGTCCAAATGGTCCAAGTCGGACCCAAACTACGAG
The DNA here is from genome assembly GCA_009830355.1 of Cherax destructor. Taxonomy (NCBI): domain Eukaryota; kingdom Metazoa; phylum Arthropoda; class Malacostraca; order Decapoda; family Parastacidae; genus Cherax; species Cherax destructor. The sequence goes on along the minus strand of WNWK01021060.1, from coordinate 34,593 downwards.
TTATTTGTGCATTGTTTCAGTCAGGGTATTGTGCCTTTTTTTTGTTCAAGTTTAGTAGTATATATTGGATTTTGAATCTGATGGGATTCTGGAACTTAAACTTCACAAATATAAGGGGTTCAGTTGTATTGTGTACTGGAGTCAAATTGCACCTAAGACTGCACATTCCCTTTTATCTCTGTGAATATTTAAGTTTTATCTTAATTTTATTTAAGGTAAACAAGATGCTCTGATGCATCTGTATATGGATTTAGGGTCCAATTCATTTCCTAACTTACTGTCTTGCTAAATTTCCAACAAAATGGAGTAGAACAGATATATCACAACCACAAGAAACAGACTACAAGGCCTATTTATGATGAAAACACAAGTTCAAAATTTGTCTTATTTGTAAAGCAGAGAAATATGTCTTTGGAAAAGGAAATGAAAAGTATATTACAGTGGTACCTCTACTTACGAGCTTAATTTGTTCCAGACGGCTATTCAAGTGCCGATACCGAAGGAATTTGTCTTCTTAAGAAATAATGAAAATTAGATTAATCCATTTCAGACCCCCAAAAATGCACCTACAAAAATACACTTACATAATTGTTCGAGTTGGGAGCTGCTCGTAAGTAGAGGTATCACTGTATTTAAAGCAGGAGAAACTCCCATGGTGGAAAGGCATAAGAAGAAATTGTAAGTAAAAATAAACAGGTACATAAAGGTACTGTACTGTACAAGGACCTGAAAGCAGGGACTGAAAGAGCATAATAAAGGAGCAACAATGGAAACCACCTGATCTGCCAACATCGGTAAGAATTCTGTAAGTCGTAAAATCAGAGAGGTCAAGAAAATTAATAAAATAATGAACCAATGGATATCATGGTGATTCCATAAGGGACTTTAGATATGGAATACTATAAAGGCTTTCAAAAGGGAATGGCTAAAAGGCCACCAAACAATTATTATTATTATTATTGACAAGGAGTATAATTCAGGATGGAAATAAAACCTGTAGATGCAGAAGAGAGTCTACATAGTTTACCTTGGATAAGACCAAGGTAAAATGAAGACTGAGAAGAGTTTACCTACAATAATTGCTCCCCAAGAAGAATAAGACAACATTTGAATAAATTTAATCTTACAATAATATGTGATGTTTCCACAAAAATCTACAATACAAGATGAGAAATTTGCCAGCATGTTAGGCTGTAATTGAGGAAATATACAGGAATAGCAAGAGGTGGCAGATGATGGGCACCCATGTGAATACTAGAAAATATTCTGCAGGAACAGTACTGTATAGTCTAGAAAATTTGAAGCCATGTGATGCAATAAAACCAAAATTACAGTCAACAGCGTGTTGTAATGAGGTGCCCACTAGCTGAATATATATACCAACAGCGAATGATGTTATCTTTGATTTTAAATGGGGTAAACTAAGAAGCCAGTAGAAGGCCTTTGTCAGATGACCAAAAACTCCAGTTAATGGATCATCATACGACTATGACCCATGTCAGGAAACAACTGCCTTGTTTCCTGACAAATCTACCAAGCCTAACCAAATGACTACTCCAATGCAAGGAATAGCGAAAGCATCAATATGGAGGAAAAATCAACTACCACAAGTTATAAGAGTAACAAGTAGTATATATTTACTGCTATCAGAAAAGAAATGAGGTGTGCTGGGCCAAAAGATTGGACCTGGAACAGGATATTATATTACCCGGTGGTGTCACAGGCTTTCTTTAATAACTGATTATCTGCAATGAATGTGTGTCTAGATAGTTAACTACTCTCAAATTCTGAAAAAAAAACTCGAAACCTATATGGGACATTGAATCAGCAGCACATGATACATGGGTGCTGGTACTGGAGTGTGAAATATGAATTCATGTGCATAAGGGGAAATTCAAAAATAGTGTGACACACCATAAAATGAGTCAGCAAAGAAAATGGGGATTTCCAAGAGGGCAGCCAGGGTGAGGGCATACACTACTGTTATAAAACTGCAACATTAACACCCCTCCTTCAGAGTGCAAGCACTGTACGTACTTCCCATCTCCAGGACTCAAGTCCGGCCTGCCGGTTTCCCTGAATCCCTTCATAAATATTACCCTGCTCACGCTCCATCAGCACATCAAGTCCTAAAAACCATTTGTCTCCATTCGCTCCTATCTAACACGCTCACACATGCTTGCTGGAAGACCAAGCCCCTCACACACAAAACCTCCTTTACCCCCTCCCTCCAACTTTTCCTAGGCTGACTTCTACCCCGCCTTCCCTCCACTACAGATTTATACCCTCTCGACGTCATTCTATTTTGTTCCATCCCCTCTACATGTCTGAACACCTCAATAACCCCTCCCCGGCCCTCTGGATAATAGTTTTGGTAATCCCGCATCTCCTACTAATTTCCAAACTACAAATTCTCTGCATTACATTCACACCACACAATGTCCCCAGACATGACATCTCCACTGCCTCCAGCCTTCTCCTTGTTCCAACATTCACCACCCATGCTTCACACCCATATAAGAACGTTGGTATAACTATACCCTATCATACATTTCCCTTTTTGCTTCCGTGGACAAAGTTCTTTGTCTCCACAGACTACTCAGTGCACCACTCACCTTTTTTCCCTCATCAATTCTATGATTCACCTCATCTTTCCTAGACCCATCTGCTGACACATCCACTCCTAAATATCTGAATACATTCACCTCCTCCATACTCTCTCCCTCCATTTTACTACAATACATTAATTAATTAATAGGAGGGTGGGTGCAGGAGGAAAGAGGAGTGATTGGTGGAATGAAGAAGTAAAGGGTGTGATAAAAGAGAAAAAGGTAGCTTATGAGAGTTTTTACAAAACAGAAGTGTTAATAGAAGAGCAGAGTATATGGAGAGTAAAAGAAAGGTGAAGAGAGTGGTGAGAGAGTGCAAAAGAAGAGCAGATGAAAGAATGGGAGAGGCTGTCAAGAAATTTTGCTGAAAAGAAGAAAAAAATTTGGAGTGAGATAAACAAGGTAAGAAAGCCTAGGGAACGAATGGATTTGTCAGTTAAAAACAGAGTAGGGGAGTTAGTAGATGGGGAGCTGGAGGTATTGGGTAGATGGCGGGAATATTTTGATGAACTTTTAAATGTCGATGAAAAAAGGGAAGCGGTAATTTCATGCACTGGCCAGGGAGGTACAACATCGTTTAGGAGTGAAGAAGACCAGGATGTGAGTGTGGGGGTGGTGTGTGAGGCATTACGTAGAATGAAAAGGGGGTAAAGCAGCTGGAACTGACGGGATCATGACAGAAATGTTAAAAGCAGGGGGGATATAGTGTTGGAGTGGTTGGTATTTTTTGTTTAATAAATGTATGAAAGAGGGGAAGGTACCTAGGGATTGGCAGAGAGCATGTATAGTTCCTTTATATAAAGGGAAGGGGGATAAAAGAGATTGTAAGAATTATAAGGGAATAAGTTTACAGTATACCAGGTAAAGTGTATGGCAGGGTTATTATTGAAAGAATTAGAGGTAAGACAGAGAGTAGGATTGCAGATGAGCAAGGAGGCTTTAGAGTGGGTAGGGGATGTGTAGATCAAGTGTTTACAGTGAAGCATATATGTGAACAGTATTTAGATAAAGGTAGAGAAGTTTTTATTGCATTTATGGATTTAGAAAAGGCATATGATAGAGTGGATAGGGGAGCAATGTGGCAAATGTTGCAAGTGTATGGAATAGGTAGTAAGTTACTGAAGGCTGTAAAGAGTTTTTATGAGGATAGTGAGGCTCAGGTTAGGGTGTGTAGGAGAGAGGGAGATTACTTCCCGGTAAAAGTAGGTCTTAGACAGGGATGTGTAATGTCACCATGGTTGTTTAATATACTTAATTTACTTAAAGAAGTAAATGCTAGGGTGTTGGGTAGAGGGGTGGGATTAAATTATGGGGAATTAAATGCAAAATGGGAGTTGACACAATTACTTTTTGCTGATGATACTGTGCTTATGGGAGATTCTAAAGAAAAGTTGCAAAGGTTAGTGGACGAGTTTGGGAGGGTGTGTAAAGGTAGAAAGTTGAAAGTGAACATAGATAAGAGTAAGGTGATGAGGGTATCAAACGATTTAAATAAAGAAAAATTGGATATCACATTGGAGAGAGGGATTATGGAAGAAGTAAATGTTTTCAGATATTTGGGAGTTGACGTGTCAGCTGATGGGTTTATGAAGGATGAGGTTAACCATAGAATTGATGAAGGAAAAAAGGCAAGTGGTGCGTTGAGGTATCTGTGGAGACAAAAAACGTTATCCATGGAGGCAAAGAAGGGAATGTATGAAAGTATAGTGGTACCAACACTCTTATACGAGTGTGAAGCATGGGTTGCAAATGCTGCAGCGAGGAGGCGGCTGGAGGCAGTGGAGATGTCCTGTCTGAGGGCGATGTGTGGTGTAAATATTATGCAGAAAATTCAGTGTGTGGAAATTAGGAGAAGGTGTGGAGTTACTAAAAGTATTTGTCAGAGGGCTGAAGAGGGGTTGTTGAGGTGGTTTGGTCATTTAGAGAGAATGGATCAAAGTAGAATGACTTGGAGAGCGTATAAATCTGTAGGGGAAGGAAGGCGGAGTAGGGGGTCGTCCTAGAAAAGGTTGGAGGGAGGGGGTAAAGGAGGTTTTGTGGGCGAGGGGCTTGGACTTCCAGCAAGCATGTGTGAGCGTGTTACATAGGAGTGAATGGAGACGAATGGTTTTTGGGACCTGACGAGCTGTTGGAGTGTGAGCAGGGTAACATTTTCTGAAGGGATTCAGGGAAACCAGTTAATTAATTTAGTTGGACTTGAGTCCTGGAAATGGGAAGTACAATGCCTGCACTTTAAAGGAGGGGTCTGGGATAGTGACAGCTGGGAGGGACTATTCTCAGCTGTCGTATCTGAGCGCCTCTGCAAAGACAGTGATTATGTATGAGTGTGGTGAAAGTGTTGAATGATGATGAAAGTATTTTCTTTTTGGGTCACCCTGCCTCGGTGGGAGACGGCCGACTTGTTGAAAAAAAAAAAAAACATTAATTTTCTTACTCTGTCCTCATTTTACTACAATAATTTTCTTATTCATGATTATGTTAGGTTACGTAAACCTGAAAAAAACGTATATTTACCACAAAAAAAGTAAATTAGAATAATGGCGAACATATATGGCAACATCGTGGTTGCAGTGTCTGGAAGCATTCAAATATGCACATGCATCACTTGTGTGGCATGAGAATGATGATGATCATGTATGTGTGTCTTGTGTGTTATGGCAGATCACACATTTCAACAAAGATGCTGCCAGCAATCCTGTATGCACTGAGATAGAATTGGAAAAGACCTAAAAAGGCCAACTTCTTGGTAAGAGGTCCTGAGCCATGAAAATGGCAGGGAATTCTGCCATGTTTATTGTCCTTAACAACAGTAATTATTACTGTATTCAATGACCTAGCAAAAGATGATTTCTGTGTTTGCTGAAGATGCAACACAAGCAATATTGTAGGCTAAGGACAATAGGATGTGAGAAATCAAACCTCTGGATTAGTTGTAACAATTTGGGAGTCTGAGGCAATAGCAAATGAGGCAGATGGAGAAGCAATGAAGATGATAGCAGCAAGATAGGCACATAACTCACCTGTGGAAATACTGGCTGGCTTCTTTAAGCATCCCTGGATCATGCTATCTGAAAAAACAGCTGCATATCCTATTCCAGCAGAGAATTTGGAGTCATCACTGTACACCACAGTACTATGAGAGTGTAATTTAAAATGCTCAAACAGGATGGAGCATGACAAGAGACTTTGGGAATGGAAGAGAAGGGAACATACTTGGACCAGAGATGGACTCCAATGTGGGAAGAAAAAATAATTAACAGGGTAAACAAAAAGAAGAGGTAAACTAAGGGATGCAAGAAGAATCTGAAAGCAGAGATTAAGGAGCTGTAATGAAGGACAATGACTGAAGATGTTAGCCTAATACCAGTGATAATTCTATAGGTCCTAAGATCACGAAGACCATGGAAAGGAACAGAATATAGGAGAAAGTGTCTCAGCAATTTCACAATGAAGGAATGTCAGGCTCTGCATATAAACTTCTTGACTGGGGACTGCATTCTTAAATGCAGTCCTTCATGATGCATAAGTTTAAATCTAGGAAGATTAGCTGTTGAGTTTAGATAAGAACTGGTCCAAATGAGGATAATGAACAATTTCTTTATTGGCCTCCTCTGTAAAAATGTGACAAAACTAAATGAACTCTGCCTGCTATGACACATTACTTTCACTTATGTGTGTGATTTTTATTACCTTTGGCAAAGAGACCAAGGAATTAAAACACATTAGGAAGCCTAAATAGGGAAACCATACAGTGTGTGTAATGAAGGTTATTGAGTTCATTTTGGATACAGAGAACTAAGACACTTGATGTGGTCCAGATTTAAGCACAGTCGACTACACATTAATAACAAAGTGGTCTCCAGATCAATGTTTGTCCCATCACAACAATGAAGAAAGTATCCATTTAAAGTGAAGACCACATTTCTAAAGCAAGACTAAGGCAGCACTATTAATAGCTAGTTGAAACAAAGTTGTACTACATACTCACCCTCATGGAATGCCTTTAGTTTGAGTGACAAAACTGTCTTTTGACCATAAAGGCCTTGAGAAACAGTGATAGTAGGCCCCAAAGCTTAAAAGAAAGGGATTGGGATAAGATATAATATCGCCAAGAGATAGAATGAGTTTTCTAGATAAAAAAAAAAAGCAGCCACAATACAGTGGACCCTCAGTTTTCGTTGAAAATTCTTTCCAGAATGCTATTTGAGTGACGTTACCGAACGAATTTGTTCCCATAAGGACAAATGCAAATTAGATTAGTCGTTTCAGACCCCCAAAAATACACTTACAAAAGCACTTACGAAAATTCACTTACATAATTGTTCGAGTTTGGAGGTGAATGAAAACCGAGGGTCCACTGTATACTGATGTTCAAAGGCAACCAAAACACACATGGAGCATCAAGATGAAGTGAAGAATCTGTGGTGGAATGGCCCCTTCTTTATTTAAACTGATGGGGGAGGAGGGGGGAAATACAGAGCTCTGAGTTTCCATGTGCCACATTAGCCTTCCATTAATTATATGCTCTAGTAATTTGCAAATAAAGCTAGTAAGAATTATCTGGCAGTAATGGATAGGGGTCACACCTTGATGCATCCCATTTTCAAAAAGGAAGGACAACTGCAGATTTTCATAGCAGGGCAACACTTCTGCAGACCAGACAATTGAAAAGAGATAACAAGAAGAGTGTGAGTGCCCTCCAAGAATCATGAATATAATCAGGCCCATCTACCATAACTTAAAACCTTGTCAATGCTGATGTTAAATTCTAGAAGCATAAATGGGATATTGCAAGGTTCATTTATATGAGAGGTAAGATCTAATGAAGCAGATGCTAGGAGGGGTCAGGAGGGTGAGTAAAAGAAGTGGAGGTGTAGAGGATTGAATATCCAGCAAAGCATACAGGAATGTTAGTTTAGGCAAGTGATTATTAGAATTTGATGTGCTGCTGAAGTGTAAGCCAGGTAATTTCTATGAAGGGACTCAGGGATGTTGGCAAACCTGAAGTACAGTACAATGTCTGCACTTTGAAAATGGAGTACATATATTTCTGTTGTGTTGGCGTTGGACTGTAAGGCTTGGACCCTTCTGGAAAGGCAGCTAGAGCAAGATGATGGATGACTATTATTTGGGTAGACCTACCTTGGCTGAAAATGGCTCGTAAATTCAAACAAAATAAAATAGCACAGTACAGAAATAATAATATCTGAGTGCCTCTGCAAAGACAGTGATTATGTATGAGTGATGGTGAAAGTGTTGAATGATGAAAGTTTTTTCTTTCTTTTTTGTGTTTTTCTTTTTTTTTGGGTCATCCTGCCTCGGTGGGAAACGGCCGATGTGTTAAAAGAAAAAATTGCAACAATGATTCTTCCTTGATAATTCTTAAGTGACCCTGCTTAAACACGACCTAACATATGAATCTAACAAGCCTAACATCAAAATGACCTAGCATATGTAGCTTATCTGTAAGACACACATGAATCTTAATCATTTGTAAAACCCCATTCCACTTTTAAATTTATCGCACATTAATTTTTTTTTTAATTTACATGTAAAACCTTGCTCCTTGTTCTATAAAATCAACCCAGCATTAGTTCTAATTTTAATACTGATCTTATTCTCAAATTACTTCTATAATATTATAATTAATATGCAACACAGTTATGTTATTTTAGGAATTTTACACTAAATTCTACAAATATGTCAGCTATACATTTGTGTTACTGTCATAACTGATATTTCCTATGGTTTTAAAGATGCCCTTTATGTATCCTAACAGATATAAAATAACAATTACGTATTTAAGACGTTTTAGTCCTACTTTCAATCTGCCAGAAATGCTGAACATAATTATGGTTTTTTCTGAATACGTATATGTATTCAAATAGAAAATACTAACACAAATATACCTACAGAAAATAGTTATTAATGTATTTCAGTAATGAGTCGAAAAGCCTTCAGGGCAAGATAGGTAATTCTTCTGTGCTAGTCTGGGGGTAGTAACTCGAGAAGATGCTAAGCACGAACACATTTTTCAATCTTAACATTTTCTAGAGGCATGCAAAAATAACACCAACTAAAAAAGTCAGTCTTACATAACCAAGACTTGTAGTGATCCTTCACACATATTACTGGTAATTAATAAATTATTACCCTCATTCACTAGCCATTAACATAACTCAATTGCCTAATCAAATATATGGAAAACTTTACATCCTAATTAAAAACATTTTCTTAGGTTTACGAGTTACTGTAAAGAGAAAATCGTAAGCAATGATAGCATGCAGTACATTTTTGTGCCTTTTTCAAAGCATGTGAAACCACTAAGTACAGTATTAAGCACATGCTCTACTGACTGGTAGAGAAAATTATATTGCATAATCAAGCACATACCTTACCCACTAATGCAACATATTATACCATCATACATATGACCTTTCCTCTAACACATAGTATTATTATACGTATTTATGGAAAGTACTAAACCTTTAGGGATCACACATTGCCTGTGGAATAAGAAGTATGGTAATCAGACTTGCTCTTGATACAATTCCTTGTATCAAGAGCCATTCATCAGCATTAAGTCAATCCCCTTCAAGGGAGAAAATTACAGTAGAATGGACATAACTTGTTGCACTAATGGAAAGGTAACAGTACTATCATGCAAATGACTCTCCTACTAGAAGAGAAAATTACATAGTACCATCATGCACATGACTCTCCTATTAGAAGAGAAAATTACATAGTACCATCATGCACATGACTCTCCTATTAGAAGAGAAAATTATATAGTACCATCATGCACATGACTCTCCTATTAGAAGAGAAAATTGCACAGTACTATCATGCACATGGCCCTCCTACTAGTGCAGAAAGCTGGCTGCCATATCCAACCAGAAGAGTTACTACTGTACTCTACCGGGGACTCAATAATGTTGTTCCTTCTAAATTACAAAATAATGAAAGATTAATTAAATCAGAGGAATAGTGACATCTGCAAGACAACACTGTACACTGTCAATTTCATCATCATAGTACTAATCAAATAGTTGTTAAAACAAAGCCATGTCAAGATAAAAGTCAGAGAAGAATGGAAGGGTGGATTTGCATATGGAGTAACTGCTTATTATAACTGCCCCTTAATGTTTAAAACATTAAGGAACATACTGTCAGGTACTGCTGCCTAGATATCTGTCAACTAAATATTTATTTTTTAAGCACAAATATTACAATTAATATATTACTCAAATATCATAAAAGACACATATATGGTATTGTACTCCATCATAAAGAAGTTTACAATGTTACTTTAGAGGTCAATAATGACATTTGTTTTTGTGTGTTGTACACTATGCTCATAAATAACATTAACACTTACAATAGAATGACAAATGACCAACCTGAAGAAAGCCACCGTCATATCACGACACTCAAAGAAAGAAAGAGGATGCATGAGCAATGGTTTTACAAGGGCGGACAGAGTTGAACAAGGTCAACCGAAGTGGTGTGGATGAAGCCTACTCCAAGTCGTTGTCTCCAAGGCCTCAAAGGGAAAATTCTAAGGTGCATTAGACTAAAAAGCTCATTACTAATTCAGCGTTGAGATATCAATTATGAACATTAGTCTTACATACTGTACTTTGTTAAGTGATTCCTTGACAAGCTCTCCGCAAGTGTAAAATTTCTGAATTTCATGAATATATTTAAACATCTAAAATAAAAGTTGAATATAAGACAACAAAATCAATAAAAGGCTGTCAATCAAAAAATTCAAGATACTTGCGTCATCTACAGTCCGTGATACCACATTCTCTGGGCCTTGTGCTGATCCATTCTGCCAATGATTGAAATAAAACAACTCAAATTGTAGTCTTCTGTCAATGATTTCTATATTCTAGCCATTTTTTTGGCAAGTACTAGTTCATAAGAAAATGTCCTTAAAATATTTATTCTTTCTCCAAACAGCCTTTAATGTTGATTTTTAATTTCTGAAATTCTGGATCTCTCTCTCTTGTAAATTATCCAATTACAGGTAATTTCACCAAACATACAAAAATAGAATATCATTAACCTTTCATGGTTCTATAAGAATGCTTACAAGAGGTATTACTCTTGTAAATTCTATTAATTGTATTTAGATTTAAATCCTGACCAAGTCAAACTTTTGCCCTGTTACTAATATCAATGCACTGAATAACATCTAGTCTTGTCTTGGACACTATTGCATCCTGTATAACACAAGATACTGTAATAATCAAAGCAGCTGTCAAAACAAGTATGATGATGAACTTGTTACAAACAAGTTAAACCCCAAAGTTTAAGGTCACCAAGATGTTCATCACTACAGTATACTGAAGGAAGAATTAACTATTGTCACTTTGAATTAAATCAAGGTTAATCCACTTCAGCTGAGAGAATACTTATCAAAAACTGGTTTTTTTTTTTTCCTTTTTATACATCAGGGAGAAGCTCTAAACCAGAAAAAGGTTGTATAGTGCCTAGGAAATGGGAGGCAATCAGGTTCGATCCACATTATTATTATTATAATCAAATAGAAGCGCTAAACCACAGGGGTTTGGTTCGATCCACAGAAAGGGAGAATAAATCCAGTTCCTTTGGTCATGAGCCCCTCACTGGTAAATTACCTACTTTGGGAATCAGAGGTTGCTGACACGTGATACAAGTTCTCAGCTACCAAATTATATGTACATGTATATATCTTTTATTTGAATAATAAGCAATCCACCTGAAGCAAACATAAATAGTTTATTTAAACATCATAATAAAGTTTCAGCTGTTCTATATTATTTATCATGATGATTTGTACTAATATCTATTGATAAAAGCAATATTTTGGAGTCTTTTTGCCATTACTTCATAACTGCAAACATTGTGAAGCTCCGCCAGAATCACCATGTAATATCACTCTCTAGGAGACTAGAGAACTTTTCTCTTTTTTTTTTGCAATGCACAAGTTTAACAGTGATCTTGAGAGCTAAGTATAAGACATCAGTTTGATTGGTCAGTTATAATTCCTTCAGAATGACTATGCATCCCAAATTTTTTGCATTTCAATTATTTTAAACAAATATAATTTTCACACTGATTCAAGACATGGTATGTCTAACTTGACTTGCAGATTGGAGCACCAAAATATTAACTTAAGGACTAAACAAATTTGAGTGGTTTAAAAGTAAAAAAAGCAGAATGACACCAACTTTGTAAGGTTACAATATAAATTTAAGTGCACATAATCAGTTACAGCTGCCAATTTAAAAATGACAGTGAAAAAATGTATTCATATTATTGTCATTTTGTCTCAAAGTACATTTGTCATTAGTAGGGCTTCTAAGAGCATTAGACTTCATCTCTGTTAAGCTCTAAGTGGAATTCAGTCAAGTGGTCTTGTGAAATAATGCATTTTATGACAAACTAAAAAAGTGCAACATCTCTGTTCTCTGCTATATGGACACTTTCCCCTCTTTATGCATGTGGTGTACATGAGCAAAAATTAATAATACTGAATTCAAAGATTTTTTTTTTACATCATTCTTGGTTTGGCAGCTTGTAGGAGTGTACACTTACCTCAACCATAATTATAATTCTTTTCGTCTTTCAACACGTCGGCTGTTTCCCACCGAAGCGGGGTGGCCCAAAAGGAAAAACGAAAGTTTCTCCTTTTACATTTAGTAATATATACAGGGAAAGGGGTTACTATAGTCTACAATTCTTCATTGATTCTTGTTACAATGGCTTAATGATGCCAAAGTATTTTAATTGGCCCATTTCACTAGGAATACCTATTACAAACAGTATATTTTCTCTAACCTAAATATAAAGAGAATTAATTTGTTTAATTTTTAAATTTGATTTGGAAGAGTGCTACTGAAATAAACTATACCTGAATAATGAAATTCAGAAACTCTCAACAACTGCAGAGACTACTCTTCCCATTCTAATACTATAAAAATCATTTCAGTTCATTATGATATACAGTAGCTTCTCAACAGTGCCTATACCTCATATGCTAAGAGTTCGGGATCGAACCCTGGCATGGGTGAAACATTGGGCATGTTTCATTACACTTGCTAACCCTGTGTCAACAGTGTTACTTGTGTAGTACACTTGTATACATAGATCATCCCAGCTACTTTATAGATATGATGCCTTGTTAGCTGTGACATCACGAGACCCACACACATGAGCCGTAGGCTAGAAGCCCCACTCTCAGTATCCCGCTAGGCATAGCAGACTGGACAGGCAGGCCGGACTCCTCTCTCAAGACTATTTAATATATGCCTCCAAGACATCCATCAGTGTTTATCTTTCTCCAATATATCCTCAATGAACCCCCACGACACCTGTTCACTGAGCAGTAAGTAGATACACGAGTGTTAACTGACTTTTGTGGGTTGCATCTGGGGGCAAAAAATTAACACAAGTTTTCTAAAATGCACAGCATAACCAGGGGCTTTCTATATTGTATGCTAATGATGTCAGTTAGGACTGTATTAATTGTATCTTGTACTTGTAGAAATAAAGAACATTTGTTGTTCTAGATCACTATGACTCTTCCTAAGTAGTTGCAAATTGCATTTGCATCTGAAAAGCTTGTCATTTGAGCCACAGACTTCAATGTGACAAATGCCTATAATACACATCTGTTTCACCTACACCCTTACAATTTAAAAAATTACACTACCTCCTCTTGTTCTACTATTTGCAGCCCCGCCCCCTCTCATATATATACTGGTTCCCTTCCCTTTGCACTTCTGTGGAACTAGTTAATGGTCCAGGTTTGTCCAAAACGAATCATAAGTCTCATTCCCCCATGGGGTTACGTATCTGTGTATTATTCCAGTCAAGGTATTGTGCCTTTTTATTCATTATGAATGGAATAAAAATCACTTTCATAATTTTGAAGATTATACACATCAACCCCTAAGTTATACAGTGGAACCTCGGTTTTCATTTTTAATTCATTCCAAAGAGTCTGACGAAAACCAATTTCAAAGAAAACTAAAGCAATATTTCCCATAAGAAATAATGATGTAAATCCAATTATTCCTTTCCAGACACCCAAAAATATTAACAAAAAATGTATTTTATAGAGAATACTATAGTTTTACATACAGAAAACAATGAGAAATAAATATAAAGCACTAATTTTAATGGATAAATGAACATTTAAATCAGTTTTACCTTTATTGAACTCTTGTTGGCGTATGGAAGACAGCGAGGAGGAGAGGGAGGAGAGATTATCTCTACCACCCTCTCAATCACAACCACTACCACCATCACTACCACCCTCTAGCACCATCACTACCACCCTCTAGCACCATCACTACCACCCTCTACCACCATCACTACCACCCTCTACCACCATCACTACCACCCTCTACCACCATCACTACCACCATCACTACCACCCTCTACCACCATCACTACTACCCTCTACCACAATCACTACCACCCTCTACCACAATCACTACCACCCTCTACCACAATCACTACCACCCTCTACCACAATCACTACCACCCTCTACCACAATCACTACCACCCTCTACCACCATCACTACCACCCTCTACCACCATCACTACCACCCTCTACCACCATCACTACCACCCTCTACCACCATCACTACCACCCTCTACCACCATCACTACCACCTAGTCATGCTGTGTGCACATGTTAGGTCAAAGCACAGTTACAGAGAAAGGTGACATACACTGAAGCTCTTAAAATGACCATGTAGTCAAGACAGATTGTGATACATGTCTTCTATACTTACGAAGTGGCAGAAAATGACAGTGAGATGTACAATTCCAGGAGCCAGAATATGTTTGTTCACATGGAGAAATAAGCTAGTGTTATGTTCCTCACAAATAACTGCTTCTCCTTCTTACATATGTCTACTCATTAATGAGTCAGTAGATCACTTACTGTTAGCATTAGTAATACCATTCAATCCTTAAATCCTGTAACATTTACCAGAGAAGCTGATATTTTCCCACAAACTACTGGCTCCATCAATAACAACACTAAGCTGCATAGACAAACTACCCATTGATAACTAATAACTTTCATAGGTTCAAAGCATGTTGAAGTTCAATTTAAGAAATTACATTTGCAGTTAAGGCACTTACTATGTGTAGACACTGTACTGTATATATTTTTAATCCAAGGGCTGCTCTACGATTCAATTACACTAGTATACAGTTCGATATTTGCAAGGTAAGTTTCCTCCATGAAAATTAAGATTATATAAATAGGAGCCTCAAGAAACAGAGAAATATGTCAAGATGCCTTCTAATTGACAATGTAAACATACAGTGGAACCTTTTTTTTTCGTTTGCCCTGGTTTTCGCCGAATTCGGTTTTCGACGACTTTTTTCGTCAATGTTGTCCTAGTTTTCGTTCGTCACCTCAGTTTTTGTCTGCCGTACCGAACGTGCCCGCGCCCACAAAAAGCATCCCACGCATGCATTCTGAGTTAGTATGGCTTTGCTTCTCGTCGAGTGAACATTACCCTGCGCGTTCTTATGAAACATTTCGTAATAATCCATTGTTTTTTGTGCTTGTTTATTGAGTGCAACTGCTAAATAAGCCACCATGGGGCCAAAGAAAGTTCTGAGTGCCAGCCCTTTGAAAAAGGTGAGAAACATGATAGAATTCAAGAAAGAACTTGTAGAAAAGTATGAAAGTGGCAAGAATGGGAGGGAAGAATGTGCCTTCTTCAGCGATTAAGGACATTTGTGCAAAGTGGAGTGAGGTGCAAAGTTTTGTGGAGAAATATCACCCTAACAAAGCTGTTGCAAGCCGTGTCTGCAACATGTTCAATGACAATGCCGTGTCCCATTTTAGGCAAATCTTAGACGCCAGAAACAGACCTCTATGGACAATTTTTTGTGCGACAGGGGTACAGTGACTCTCAAGCTGGTCCTAGTGCCAGTAAAAATCAAAGAAGGGAAGTAATTCCAGATAGGGACTTGATACCTGAAGTCCTTATGGAAGGGGATTCCCCTTCCAAACAATAAACTCTCCTCCCTCTCCCCTCCTCGCCATCTTCCATATGCCAACAAGAGTCTTCAATAAAGGTAAAACTGATTTAAATGTTCATTTATCCATTAAAATTAGTGCTTTATATTTATTTCTCATTATTTTCTGCATGTAAAACTATAGTTATTCTCTATAAAATGTATTTTTTGCTAATATTTTTGGGTGTCTGGAATGGATTAATTGGATTTACATTATTTCTTATGGGAAATATTGCTTCAGTTTTCGTTGAATTCGGTTTTCATCAGACTCTCTGGAACGAATTAAATATGAAAACTGAGGTTCCACTGTACCTTCTCTCACTACATAATTGTTAAATGTACGTATAATCTTTACAAATCTGGAAATAATTCACAATTAAAGTGCACCTAAAAGTATTAAGATTCAAGTGTTTTATTCTGTGTATGATAAAGGAATGGACACATTCAGTCATACCCACTCATTGATATTCACAATGGTTCAGTCAGTTTTCATTTAACACAAGTGATATCTCTGCCTTCATGATAGGAATACGAACACCCTTGAATAATTACTTCAAAATTATATTGAGATGTACTAATCCTCAGGCAAGCATGAGATAAGAGTTCCCCTTGGTGGCATTGCAACAACTCAATTCCTCTACAGTTTATAGTGAATCCTCAATAGTAGTAGTACTAGTATTATTTACTAAACTTTTGACCCATATTTATGGGTTAATGTTCTTCCCACAGCTTCAGAGTTTCAAAGTTTTAACAGTTACTTCAGTTATCTTACAGAGGTGTTATGTAAGATAAACTTTTCACTTCAAATATTTGGAGTGAAGATTTCCAGGGCAGAAATGTGTCCGTAATAAAAATATTCCAAGTACATACGTATTTGTTCCGTATCTTCATCCACAACTTGTTGGTATCATATACCAAGTGTTCATCAATGAGCTTTTCAATTAAGCATTTTGTCTGGTCTCTATCTAGGTCATTAAGTGGGGTCAACTGTATATGGATGAAGAAATTTTAAAAAAATGTACACATCTGTTAGGCCAAAATTGGAATACATAGGGGTAATGCAGTGCCCATAACTAAATAAAACGTGGATAAAATATAAAATATTCAGAAACATGATACACAAGGACTCTTAAGGGCAAAAAATTTAAGTAACAAAGAAGGACTTAAAACACTATACTGTAAACGACTGAATCGACTAATACAATAAGTAATGTGATAACTATGCACAGGATCACAAAAGTATACGAGAAAATAGATAAGCACGACTTATTTGCACCATTAATAGGAAGAACCATGTAACTCCAAACCCAATGTTGTAATATTTAACTGACTCCTCAGGTGTTCATTAATATAGGATCACTTAAAAGTCACTCCATGCTTATAGAGCAAGAGGAAAACTGACATGGATTGGTGTAGTTTTTTGCCACTTGCTAGGTGATCTGATCAACACTATGTGATGCCCTATGGTAATGACCCAGCATGGCTCCCTTTACCAGGGGCAGTGCAGACTTCATACAACTTGAATTAAAGTAATACAATACAGCATTTAAATAAATTTTTAACTGTACAGTGAAATGGTTTCTGAGAACCATAACTTTATACTACTGTACTTGTTAAGACTGCCCTTGACCGTGATAAGCAAGACACCCAGATAAAAAATGCAAAACAAGCATAAAACCCAGATAATGGCAAGCTTACAGGTGCAGTGAGTCCTGGACTCTCTTGTGCTTCATTGAAGTGCATAAAGAATATACGATTGAGAAGGTAGAATTACTAAATTTATGCAGAGGAATAATTAGAGTATTTCATATAGCATGCTAGAGTACAATACAGTACAGTATTGCAAAAACAGCTGTGCATGATTTGAAGGGACAAAGAAAAAAACTTACATTCTATTCTGAATGTTATTACAGGATGTTGAAGAATTTGGAAACCATAAATATTTACACTGGCCTGCAAACAAACACACTGATGATGCTATGTGAAGGATTCTGCAAATGCCACAGTGAAGGTATGCCTCTTTGAATGAAGAGGCAAGGTATTTTCACACAGAAATAAGTATAAAGAAAACATTGCATATATTCTTAAGTATGGCTGGACATTAAGAATTGTCATGGTATTCATCACAGAACACCCAAAAATTATTTGTCTAAATTTGCTCAATTGGTGGAGAAACATAATTACATATTAACTCTAAAGCAAATGTATATTGCTGATAAAACTGGATTATCCTGGCGAAACTCAAGATATTTTCAGTGGTTAAGTGCGTAGGCATGGGCAAGTGTTGCCCCTTCCACCCACACCCACATGCAAGCTACCAATGACTGGAAAAAGTGCACATCAATCTCATAAAAGCTGAAAACCATCAAATTACGAATCCAACAATAAAGACATGACTTACACAACACTTTTACAAAGTGGTTTATGGTAAGGAATATTACTGCAACTGATGTCAGGAAACACTGCAAGAAAGCCAGTGTTCCTAAAGATTGCAAAATTATGCTGCTGCTTGACAATACTTCTGCTTACTCATCTGTTGATAAATTAATTTCACGTAATACTTATACAAAATATATGACCCAAATGCCTTTCCTGATCCGCGTTTTGCTGATGACTCCGTGGTTTTGAGAAATTCTGAAGAGAAATTCAGATGTTGATAGATGAGTCTGGGAGGGTATGTAAATGAAGCAAATTAAATGTGAAATAGGAAAGATCAAGGTGATTTGGGTACCAAAAAATTTAGGTAATGAAAATGGATCAAGGAATAATTAGAAATTTAAACATGAAACATTGCAACTGAGTACAGTATTTAATGTCTTTATAAAGTAATAGAAAATATAAAGTGTTCTCCCAGAAATATTCTATAAAAAAATTCTCCATTAACAAATACACTGCTGTATTTCACATTAAACACGATGTTACTAATACTGTACTATAATTCTGAAAAATATTTAGCATAAAATATATCCTACCAACATATGGATGATGCTCTTGCTGATTCTGAAGATTTCTATACTAATTTAGATACTTGCTATAGATGAATTAAAAAGTTATACCAAGGACTACATAAAATAAATTTTTCCAGTACCGACCGAGATAACGAGGGATGGGTCGACAGTGACAACACAAATCTTGTGCACCAAACCCTTCCTGACAATATTGTGAAGTGTGAGCAATGTAACATTTCTCAAGCGAGTGCTTCAGGAAAACCGGATGGCCAGATGAGAGTCCTGGAGGTGGGAAGTACAGTTCCTGCATTCTGAAGGAGGGGTGATGTTACAGTGTAGTGGGCCAACTGAACTTTGATGTCAGTGCGCCTTTGGCAAGACAGTGATTGAATGATTTTTTTTTTTTGGGGGGATGGGGTCACCCTATCTCAGTGGGAGATGGTGAGTGCGTTAAAAAAAAAAATTATGTACAGTACCATAATGTGTTACACCCAAACGAATGAGATGAATATTATGATCGTGATGAGAAGCCAATTGATTAAAATACAAACAAATATGCCCCTAAGGCAGATACCAAATTTTTATGGGCTGATATCAGCAACGAATATATTTTATAATAAGCAGCAACTCCAGCAGATGCAGATCAAAGTGAGGCTTCATAATGACATCAAGCAGTCTACACTGGCTTCATTACTTAAGAAATCACCGGTACCCTAAGTGGGTTTTGAAGATACCTGTACGCCAGTCGCAGAAGACTCAACATTCATTCCAGTTTCATCTACCTCTTCTACCCTAGATGAGGTAGACTTAACATTCATTCTAATTTCATCTACCTCCTCCAACGAAGATGATGATGATGATGTAGACTCTACATTCACTCCAGTTCCATCTCCATCTACCTCCTCCAACGAAGATGAAGAAGATGTAGATTCAACATTCAATCCAGTTCCATCTACATCCTACAACCCAGATGATGTTTAAGTGATACATCACTTGAATGTACAGTAACTACAAATACTGTAAATATCGATGAGTATAACTACTAAACAGCGATAAACACTATACCATTTTCTTAAATTTAATTTTTTTTTTTTTAACATGTATTCCATCTTATATGAATTCCATCTACCTCCTCCGCCCCTGACAATGTAGTATACTCGTAAATGATACAACGGCTGTAAATAAATACACAAGACTAGACCATACAGGTGTCCCTTGCTGTAAATGGTAAATAAGTAAGTTTATTTAGGCACAGGTACACATAAGTACAATTATCATACATACCAAGGATACCCCAAAAAAAGTCAGATAAAGTGACTTATTTCCATTCCTGGTCAATGGTGCATAAATCCCTATATATAAAAAAAATTTGGATTCATTCTGAGTTTGCAAATGCAACATATTTTGACTAATGTTTGCCAAAAAAATAGGAGTTTACCATAGATGTACCAAATGGTAATAAACAAAAAAGAAATTAATTTGGTTGCAAGATAGAGAAAACTAAGTTCCATCATAATTCTTACACAATATAAAAATTGCAGAAAAAATTCTTCATTTCTTTACTTATTTAAAAAAAAAAAAAAAAAAATAATAATAATGAGCATACCAGATAGGCCCCAAATAACCAGACCAACCAGGCTGTGGTTTGTACGTCAGTTTGCGTGCAGCCAGCAGTAACAGCCTGGTTGATCAGACCCTGATCCACCACGACGCCTGGTCTCAGACCGAGCCGCAGGGATGCTGACCCCCGAAACCCTCTCCAGGTAAACTCCAGGCAAAACAAAAATAATTGAAATTGGTCAAAAAACAAACGATAAAAACAAAATTTAATTATAATCCCTCTTCCCTTTTAACCTCCCTTCCACACCAACCAGCCAGCCTGTCTTTGGATTAAGATGAACACATTATGAACATGTGAATATGCATTTCCCAGGAGCTCTTCTTCTCCCTCCACCACTACTACTCCAGACTGTGTTGGCACAACCCAGCAGCTCTCCTCTCCCTCTCCACCACTATTCCAGATTGCGTTGGCACAACCCAGCAGCTCTTGTCTCCCTGCTCCACCACTACTCCAGACTGTGTTGGCACAACCCAGCAGCTCGTCTCCCTCCTCCACTACTACTCCAGACTGTGTTGGCACAACCCAGCAGCTCTTGTCTCCCTCCTCCACTACTACTCCAGACTGTGTTGGCACAACCCAGCAGCTCTCCTCTCCCTCCTCCTCCACTACTCCAGACTGTGTTGGCACAACCCATCAGCTCTTCTGTCCCTCCTCCACCAGACTGTATTGGCACAACCCAGCTTTGTCTGGTCATGCATTCATTTTTTTTTTCTGAACTTGACCCAAAACACTCAAACTGAAAACATTCATAGGATTTCCTTCAGAATAAGCTCAACGGATTTGCTATGCCCAAATCTGTTTACTTTTATCTTAGGTATTGTTTTTAACACACCGGCTGTCTCTTAATGAGGCAGAGTGACCCAAAAAAGATACTAAAGTTTTCTTCCTTTTACATTTAGTAAATTATACAGGATAAAGGGTTACTAGTCCCTTGCTCCCGGCATTTTGGTTGACTCTTATGACACGCATAGTTTACAGAGGAAGGATCCTTCTCCACTTCCTCATTTTTTATGAATGTTAAAATAAATCAGTTTAGAGTGATATTTAAAGAGTTAAAAAGTTCAGTGACACTGGGCTTCGGTGATAGCATATGAGCAAAATGCTCGTAATGACCACCCACTTCCATTGCATAAGAGTGAATATTCACTGCACACAGCAAATCCCTGGTAGAAGTAGGGTGCTGCGTATAAGCAAAGCCACACAAAGTGAATCTGCATAAATCGAAGAAAGCTTGTGTTACAGTATACAGAAGAGGATAACTACTAATAAGTGTTAAGTTTAAATCTGTCATATTTTTTTTATAATTTTCCTCAATGCACCAAAAATTAGTAAACCATGATGAAATTTTAAAGATGACATTACATGACTCAGTACCACTTAGCCTAAGGCATCATGCACACCAGTGTCTCATCAAAAATGAACCTCTCAACCTTCCCTCACCAAGTAAGCACCTCCACTGCTGCCACAGTAACTCGCTTGAACCACCTTGTATCAATGACCCATTTTTACAAAGCATTTTTTAAACTGTACTGCCATCACCTCTTCTCATATTTATGCATTAACCACGGCACACAACAGGATCCTTAGGGATACTAGTTAAGCATGAGTCTATGATAATACACAAGAAATCAAAGACACACTCATGTGATGAATCACAAATATGACATCAACAAATCTGATTCATACAATTAGAAATAAGCAGTCCATATGACAAGTGTGTCGCATAATTGTGACAGTGATGTGCAAAGAAGAATATTTAGGTTATCTGTATGACTGAATAAGACAACACACACTTAATGTCTGCCCTTAGTGTTCAGATGACAAGCCATTTAACTGAAACTTGTGAATAAACAGGATAGTGTAATTTCATGTGACAGTAAATTTTTTGGATAGAGTGCACCTTCAGATCATGCAGCTGCTGCAAGTTACCCTACTGAGTAAGCAAAGATTATTGCAGACTACAATTACAACACCAGTCAAATAATGAATTCAATGAAGCAAACAGGAGCTATCTGCATAGATTCAATGTAGCCAAAGACCATTTAACTTTACTCTTCTCCTCTAATGCATCGAGAGATTCTAAATAAAAACTAATACTAATTTGTCACTCACAGACTAACCATATCTTGAAAGGTAAGCACAATTCATCTTTATCTACTGCTAGCTTAATAAAGAGTGCATGTATGACAATACTGTTCAACCAATATTTGAAAGATAATACCTGGCCGAAGTAAACCTAACATTCAAGATTCTCCCTATATTTGACAGTGACCATAGTCATCCTGCCCAGATGCTGCAGAATCATGGCAAACAAGTGCAGTATATGCTTTTAACACTACATGTCCTCTGTAATACAGCTCCTAAATCAGGGAGTTACAAAACATCTTGCATAAGTTCAATATTGCAAATGCACATGTAGTATACATAAAGATGTGAGATGAAGTGCCATGATCATCTCTAAATGCAGGGTGGCAACATTTATGAGCTGTGGTTCATGCTTTTCAATACTAAGAAGTTAGGTGAAGAGGACTGTGGATACAGCAAGGACAGAGATAAAGATGAGACCTCTGATTATGATGAAAGATATGAACAACTTATTTGGAAGATGAAAATGATGACAAATTCACTATTGAAGAATTGTTGAAAGTGATAAGTTCCCAGGAAAGATACGCAGCAAAGGTTTGAGGATAAGAAAGAGAAAGTTAAGGATGACACGAGAAACATCTCGCACTACAAATCATATGTGATAATATTTAAAGAATGCACGAAATTTGTGAGTGGTTATACAATACTACAAATAACACAGGAGCAACTGCTAGTCATGAACTGAGCAGCATTTTTAGTGTAGCAAATAGTAACGGCTAGCAGCTTTAAACTGAAGTAATGCCTAGAACAACTGATGCTATATAGTTAGCTTTACAAAACACAAAATGACAATTACAAAATACTTTACCACTTCAAGACAACCATCACCTATTGAGGACACATGAACCACAGCCATCCACTTTGAGTATACCAACATCAGCTGGTGAAGGCTGCCAGAATGTGAGTATGCTTTATTGTATGTAACTATTATTTAGGCTAAAATAAAATGGAGGGTAAGAGTAACTTTATTTGATAGTCACTCCTGCATAAAGTTCTACTGTACTCCAAATTACTCAGGGTCAGATATAAGTTACATAACATTACATTTTTCAATCTTGAACACATTCAGACCATTAAATATTTTGAAATATTAATGTGGAGGTTTTGGGAATTTTTCAACTGATATGTCAGAGTAATGCACTAAAGTTAAAAATTAGCTCCTTAAACATTTTAAGGATTTCATTATATTTTAGAATGCCAAAAGCAATTTGACTGTTCTCACAAATTAGCAAAGGATCAAGCCTCCACATATCCAGCTCTGAATAACCCAAATGGGTTTAGTGCTTCACATAAAATAAATTGTACTTAAGATATAAGTCATTATTTGCCAAACATGCAACATTATTATTATTATTATAATCAAATAGAAGCGCTAAACCACAGGGGTTATACAGCGCTGCCAAACATGCAACAACATTCTGAGAGTCAACTCAACTTACACGTTGAGGCAGACTTGACTGTTGTGATCATTACTACAAATCAACAGCAAGTTTTATCCTCTACTGGGATAAGTACTTCTTCAGTTCTTTCCTGAATTGTCTTTGGGACTTAAAAAGAACTCTTTCTGGAGACAGACATGATCCAGACAACTATCACTGGCCTTTCTTGGAGAGTTATTAGCATGTGTTTAGAGCACATGGTGGGGAGCGTTAACTCTGGGGCTTCTCTCCTTCCTCTGCCAAAGGTATATTTCATATAAACAGCAGATTTATTATATTTTATATTTCATTTCACTACTTTATTTTCAGAGAATCTAAAGATTCCACAGGAAGAATTTTTGTACAGCAGCTTATTAACTCCTTTGGCCCTTAGAACAAGCTTTCAGTCAATTCTTTCATTCTCCTAGGACAGAATTCACATCCAGTGACATGCTTGTACCCAATTCATTCCTCCTGGAATAGGGTTCAAATTCATCAAGATGCTTGTACCCAAACACTGTGCTCAGGATCTTGCAAATTACTGCTCTCTAGATAGGATATACACCAAATCAACTTCAGGAGCACACAGTTTAAATTTAAGCTACTATGTTTATTTACATTGAAATTCAGTATAGTACTTAAACATTCATAATGTAAGTACATACTTCTTTTCTTGACACCCTCTTGTTAAAGGTAAACATTAAAATAGAAGATATGTATTAAAAAACTGCAATAAATGTTAAGACAGTCCTGGAATTTGATTGACAATGATATTCCTTTGGCATTTAAACCAATGAAGATGAACTCTTCTCACTGGTGCTACAGCTGGCTGATTAAGCATACTCATCCTCCTCTGCATAATCCAGAAGGAGCATTAGAACTTCTTCTAAGGCCAAGTTTATGTTAAACTAAGCCCAACCTGTATGAAAAAGAAAAAAATAATTTTACTTCTGTTGAGAATGGCTTCTGGCTCCAGTGTTGGCACAATGACGAACAGGGATTTTTAAATCTCATATTTTTTGCCAGCTAACAGCACACTCCTCAGACCTCTTCATCAATTCTTATGTATATACTTAAGAAGTATGGAGCAACCCATTAAGTGCTTATATTACAGCTCTGACCAAATTTATACAACTGCTGAATGATGGACCAAAAAAGACAACATGAATTTTGTTTATATATCTAACTCTTCGAGATGTCAGCTAATGATAGTGATTTCACAGAGGATGTTATCGTTTCTTTTGTAAATAGAGATGGCTCGGAATCTCAGAGCCCCAATTTACATTCTTCTTTGACTGCCTTCTGCTATTCTTTCAGATGTCCGTGGTTCACTCGAGGATTCCGTGCTAGACAATGGGTATTTTCCCCAATAACTGCTCCACATGCCATTTTTCCTTGGCCACTCATGAGACTACTCCAGAAGGTTGGTAAAACTACTGTACAGTGTAACAAAAACAAATTTATGAAGGCATTTTGTTAAATGCTAATTAGATCACATACGTATATTGCTACAGGCATTGTATATCAAAGGCTATTTAAGATGTACTGTAGCAACAATGCATGCAGGTATTGTCAGATGTGTTTTTAAGGTACAACACATTGCAGCAGCAACAATGGCAGACAGATGCTATACATCATATATATTTACTATACACAGAAGGGTCCGATTTACGGCAATTCACTAATATGGACATTTCAAATTATGCCCACAAATTTGTTTATACGGCTCCTGATTCACTATTACAGCATCTGCGCACCAACCGTCCACTCTCAGAATGTTTACATCCTCCTTGAGCTCCGCGTCTCTCACGATTATGTCTGGAAACTTTCCAGTTTCAAATCTTTTAAAGTTATTGTGTATTTTATATATATACTATTTTGTGTTACAATGACATCTAAGGGTAGTTGTGATAAAGAGGAGTGGTAAGGCTTTTACTCTAAGCGCAAGATTAGAAATGCTTAAACACAGTAAGCAAAGTAAGTCTATGGCTGAGATGGTACTGAGATACTATTGATAACTGTACTTGTGTGTACCTGTACCTAAATAAACTTACTGTGATGGTATACAGGTATATTAAAATCACTATTTGGCATTGTTACAAAGTAAGAGTAGCTATGCCAGGTGAGAGAGTAGATAAGAGTGTCTCACTAGTGTCAAAGACTCAATAAGCAAAATAATAATGACTCTGGGGCACATTAAATGTTGAATACTAATATATTACAAACATTTTCATTAATCCATCTGACATTTTAATAGGTAGTAGGTTGGTAGACAGCAACCACCCAGGGAGGTACTACCATCCTGCCAGGTGACTGTGAAACAGAAACCTGAAACTGTTTTACATGATGGTAGGATTGCTGGTGTCTTTTTTCTGTCTCATAAACATGCAAGATTTCAGGTACGTCTTGCTACTTATACTTACACTACGCAAACATGTACACGTTTATGTATACACACTCATCTGAGTTTTCTTTGATTTTATCTTAATAGTTCTTGTTCTTATTGCTTTTCCCTTTCATATCCATGGGAAAGTGGAATAAGAATCTTTCCTCCGTAAGCCATGCGTGTTGTAAAAGTCAACTAAAATGCCGGGAACAATGGGCTAGTAACCCCTTTTCCTGTATAGCTTACTAAAAAGAAGAAGAAGAAAACCGTCAAAGTGGGATGTTTGAATGTGCGTGGATGTTGTGCGAATGATAAGAAAGAGATGATTGTAGATGTTATGAATGAAAAGAAGCTGGATGTCCTGGCTTTAAGTGAGACAAAGCTGAAGGGGTAGGAGAGTTTCAGTGGGGAGAAATAAATGGGATTAGATCAGGGTTTCAAATAGAGTTAGAGCTAAAGAAGGAGTGGCAATAATGTTGAATAATCAGTTATGGCAGGTAAAGAAGGAATATAAATGTATAAATTCAAGGATTATGTGGAGTAAAATAAAGGTTGGATGTGAAAAGTGGGTTATAGTAAGTGTTTATGCACCTGGAGAAGAGAGAAGTGTAGAGGAGAGAGAGATTTTGGGAAATGTTGAGTGAGTGTGTGGGGAGTTTTGAACCAAGTGAGAGAGTAATTGTGGTTGGGGATCTTAATGCTAAAGTGGGTAAAAATGTTGTGGATGGAGTAGTAGGTAAATTTGGGGTGCCAGGGGTAAATGTAAATGGGGAACCATTAATTGAGCTATGTGTAGAAAGAGGTTTGGTAATAAGTAATACATATTTTATGAAAAAGAGGATAAATAAATATACAAGGTATGATATAGCACGTAAGGAAAGTAGTTTGTTGGATTATGTATTGGTGGATAAAAGGTTGATGAGTAGGCTTCAGGATGTACATGTTTATAGAGGGCAACGGATATATCAGATCATTATTTGGTTGTAGCTACAGTTAGAGTAAAGGTAGATGGGACAAAAAGAAAATGGCAACAGCAAGTAAGAGAGAGGTAAAAGTGTATAAACTAAGGGGGGAGGAAGTTAGGGTGAGATATAAGCAACTATTGGCAGAAAGGTGGGCTAGTGCAAGTAGGAGTAGTGGGGGGGTTGAAGAGAGTTGGGATAGTTTTAAAAATGCAGTAGTAGAATGTGGGGCAGAAGTTTGTGGCTATAGGAGGGTGGGTGCAGGAGGAAAGAGGAGTGAGTGGTGGAATGAAGAAGTAAAGGGTGTGATAAAAGAGAAAAAGGTAGCTTATGAGAGGTTTTTACAAAACAGAAGTGTTAATAGAAGAGCAGAGTATAGGGAGAGTAAAAGAAAGGTGAAGAGAGTGGTGAGAGAGTGCAAAAGAAGAGCGGATGAAAGAATGGGAGAGGCTCTGTCAAGAAATTTTGCTGAAAACAAGAAAAATTTTGGAGTGAGATAAACAAGGTAAGAAAGCCTAGGGAACGAATGGATTTGTCAGTTAAAAACAGAGTAGGGGAGTTAGTAGATGGGGAGCTGGAGGTATTGGGTAGATGGCGGGAATATTTTGAGGAACTTTTAAATGTCGATGAAAAAAGGGAGGCGGTAATTTCATGTACTGGCCAGGGAGGTACAACATCGTTTAGGAGTGAAGAAGAGCAGGATGTGAGTGTGGGGGAGGTGCGTGAGGCATTACGTAGAATGAAAGAGGGTAAAGCAGCTGGAATTGACGGAATCATGACAGAAATGTTAAAAGCAGGGGGGGATATAGTGCTGGAGTGGTTGGTATTTTTGTTTAATAAATGTATGAAAGAGGGGAAGGTACCTAGGGATTGGCAGAGAGCATGTATAGTTCCTTTATAAAAAGGGAAGGGAGATAAAAGAGAGTGTAAAAATTATAGGGGA
The DNA here is from genome assembly GCA_009830355.1 of Cherax destructor. Lineage (NCBI taxonomy): Eukaryota > Metazoa > Arthropoda > Malacostraca > Decapoda > Parastacidae > Cherax > Cherax destructor. Next base: position 6,522 of record WNWK01021060.1, on the reverse strand, counting down.
ATAAGTTTACTGAGTATACCAGGTAAAGTGTATGGCAGGGTTATTATTGAAAGAATTAGAGGTAAGACAGAGAGTAGGATTGCAGATGAGCAAGAAGGCTTTAGAGTGGGTAGGGGATGTGTAGATCAAGTGTTTACAGTGAAGCATATATGTGAACAGTATTTAGATAAAGGTAGAGAAGTTTTTATTGCATTTATGGATTTAGAAAAGGCATATGATAGAGTGGATAGGGGAGCAATGTGGCAAATGTTGCAAGTGTATGGAATAGGTAGTAATTACTGAAGGCTGTAAAGAGTTTTTATGAGGATAGTGAGGATCAGGTTAGGGTGTGTAGGAGAGAGGGAGATTACTTCCCAGTAAAAGTAGGTCTTAGACAGGGATGTGTAATGTCACCATGGTTAATATATTTATAGATGGGGTTGTAAAAGAAGTAAATGCTAGGGTGTTGGGGAGAGGGGTGGGATTAAATTATGGAGAATTAAATGCAAAATGGGAGTTGACACAGTTACTTTTTGCTGATGATACTGTGCTTATGGGAGATTCTAAAGAAAAGTTGCAAAGGTTAGTGGACGAGTTTGGGAGAGTGTGTAAAGGTAGAAAGTTAAAAGTGAACATAGATAAGAGTAAGGTGATGAGGGTATCAAACGATTTAAATAAAGAAAAATTGGATATCACATTGGAGAGAGGGATTATGGAAGAAGTAAATGTTTTCAGATATTTGGGAGTTGACGTGTCAGCGGATGGGTTTATGAAGGATGAGGTTAACCATAGAATTGATGAAGGAAAAAAGGCGAGTGGTGCATTGAGGTATCTGTGGAGACAAAAAACGTTATCCATGGAGGCAAAGAAGGGAATGTACGAAAGTATAGTGGTACCAACACTCTTATATGGGTGTGAAGCATGGGTTGCAAATGCTGCAGCGAGGAGGAGGCTGGAGGCAGTGGAGATGTCCTGTCTAAGGGCAATGTGTGGTGTAAATATTATGCAGAAAATTCGGAATGTGGAAATTAGGAGAAGGTGTGGAGTTACTAAAAGTATTTGTCAGAGGGCTGAAGAGGGGTTGTTGAGGTGGTTTGGTCATTTAGAGAGAATGGATCAAAGTAGAATGACTTGGAGAGCGTATAAATCTGTAGGGAAGGAAGGCGGGGTAGGGGTCGTCCTAGAAAAGGTTGGAGGGAAGGGGTAAAGGAGGTTTTGTGGGCGAGGGCTTGGACTTCCAGCAAGCATGTGTGAGCGTGTTAGATAGGAGTGAATGGAGACGAATGGTTTTGGGACATGACGATCTGTTGGAGTGTGAGCAGGGTAACATTTTTGAAGGGATTCAGGAAACCAGTTAATTGATTTAATTGGACTTGAGTCCTGGAAATGGGAAGTACAATGCCTGCACTTTAAAGGAGGGTCTGAGATAGTGACAGCTGGGAGGGACTTTTCTCAGCTGTCGTATCTGAGCTCCTCTGCAAAGACAGTGATTATGTATGAGTGTGGTGAAAGTGTTGAATGATGATGAAAGTATTTTCTTTTTGGCAATTTTCTTTCTTTTTGGGTCACCCTGCCTCGGTGGGAGACGGCCGACTTGTTGGAAAAAAAAAAAAAAAAAAAATCTGACATTTTTGTTAAATTTATACGTATAAGAAACACAATACATGATTATATACACTTGGAAAATTCTAGAGGAATTAGTACCAAACTTACACACGAAAATCACTCCCTATGAAAGCAAAAGACTCTGCAGATGATACAACATATTCCCAATGAAAAGCAGGGGTGCCACTAGCACGATAAGAGACAACACAATAAGTGTCAGGGGCCCAAGACTGTTCAACTACTTCCCAGCATACATAAGGGGGATTATCAATAGACCCCTGGCCATCTTCAAGAAGGCACTGGACAGGCACCTAAAGTCAGTACCTGACCAGCCGAGCTATGGTTTGTACGTCGGGTTGAATGCGGCGAACAGTAACAGCCTGCTTGATCAGGCCCTGATCCATCATGAGGCCTCGTCACAGACAGGGCCACAGGGGGCATTGACCCCCAAAACCCTCTCCAGGTATACATATATAAATAAAATATATAGTATAGTCATGGTAAAAGAAATTACCATAATTGTGAAGTGTGGTAGCAGGGTGGGCATAAAGGAGTGTACATGTTTTCTCTAGTGTCGTGTCAGTATCATATATACACTTGTGTAGTGTATCAGCATTCATCCTAGTTATACAGCTGGTCCCTTTGCGTGTGACGTCACGATACACAACAACACCAGAGAAACTGTGAATAGTATTACTGGGGAGGGTAAGTGTAGATAAACATTCCTTTAGTATGCCTTAACTCATAAATAGCGTCACTCGCTCTCTGTGAGATCCACATCTCTCTCATTTACGATAGGGATTTTCTTTCGTTTTGAGTCACCCTGCCTCAGTGGGAGACGGCCGACTTGTTGAAAAAAAAAAAAATAATAGGTCTGGGGTGCTTTAACCCTTTCAGGGTCCAAGGCCATTTTTGGAAGGGGTGTGCCAGTGTCCAGGAATTTTCCAAAAAAAAAAAATTTCTTATTTTTTCTTATGAAATGGTAGAGAATCTTTTTCTGAAGGTAATAAAACAAAGTACGAAATTTTATTGAAAACTGACGAAATTATGCTCTCGCGAATTTTGATGTGTCAGCGATATTTACACATCGGCGATTTTGCCGACTTTGACTCCCATTTTAGGACAATTACATTATTCCAGTCGACCAAATTCTTAGCTATTTCAGTAGTATTTCTTCTATTCTATCGATTGAGCACAAGAAATCGCCTAGTCAGCTGTTTCAACTACAAAATAAAGTGATTGGAAATTGGTAATTTAGCAAATTTAACTCAAAGTTCAAAATATTCCAATTTCAAAATAGGGTGCAAAATAAACAATGCAGGCATTCCTGGCACTAAACTAACATTTCCTCTGTTCATTAGTTACTTTTTCAGTCTTTACAAATGAATTCCATTTTTATTTTTTATTCACATAATCAATTTTTATTCAAACCAAAAAATGGAAGATTTAATGTTATGCAATATTGTAATAATTATACAAATAATATCACCACATTTGTGAACGTATATTAGACCTACCAGCTGGCGCATATTAGACGTGTGAGGTCATTTGTTTACTCTTGATTATCGGCAAAAATTGAACATTTCCGCTACTTTGAGCTCAGTTTCAAGCCATTTCCAGCACTAAAACCAATCAAAATCATCTCTATATCTGTAATATATCTTCCATTCTATCAAATGAGACCAAGAAATTGCAAATACAACTATAAAAAATATACGAAACACTGCAAAGTCGCTGTTTTAATTGAAAATTACGGGTTTCAGTTTTTTTTCTCTCATTATGCACTGTGTGCTGCAGGATTTGTTTTATGTGGTGCACACTTACCACATAGATGTATTCTCTCATATCTAGGCCCAAATTTACCGCTCAAAGCTTATCTGAGTGAGCTGACCTCATGACGTAGAACTACTGGTTTGTACCCAGAACTCAAAGCCGTAGAACTACGGCACGGACCCTGAAAGGGTTAAATGTTGTATAATACGTTAATCCATCTTTGGCATTTTTTCAAAATTATATAAGAAACATGCTACATATCATAAACAATCATAGTAAAAAGAATTAAGATAATTGAGAGGAGTGGTAGCTGGGCGGACTACCACACCACTTGACTTCCTACAATACGTAAATACTTCTCACCTCTCCCCCTACATTAAGACTACAAATATTTTAAAGTAAGTGTTTAGTGTACTGTATATGCATTTTACTTTTTTATTTTTTATGCCTTGTTCTATTGCTAACTTAATATATGATAATGTAAACACGTTATCAGGCATTTATATACAGTGGTCCCTCGGTTTTCGCCGAAAATTCATTCCAGAATGCTGCTCAAGTGCCATTACCGAACGAATTTACTTCCTTAAGAAATAATGTCACGTAGGTTAGTCTATTTCAGACCCCCAAAACTACACTTGCAACAGCACTTATGAAAATACACTTACATAAATGTTCGAGTTTGGAGATGCACGAAAACCGAGGGACCACTGTACATTTAAAAGTGAAAAAAAGTGTGATTCTCTTTACAGCAATTTATGCTTTATGGTAGTAACCTGGAACCTAACCCGCCGAATAAGCGGGCCCTCCTGCATGTAGCATCTACTCACTGTATTCTTTTACTGTACAGCAAGTCTTCATTTAACATCATCGATAGCTTCTTGGAAACTGCAATTTTAAGTGAAACGACTTTCAACAAAACCAATTTTACCACAGGCTAACTGATTTAAACAACCCTCTTTAAAACTTCTAGTTTTGTTTCTAATGTGACACTGTTTTTTGTGCCCATAGACATCCAAGTGTGCACAGTACACCTTTAGCACTCATTGCAACAGGGTTAAATCAAGGAATAAATGTTTAAAAAGCAAAAATTATAAGGAGCAGCACCAGGTAGTTCAAAAACAAACAATAACAAATATGATAGGCTCGCTAAATGCTTTCGTATCACATCATTTATTGTCGTGCATTTGTATGATTATTGTATACTTTACAAATTTTTATTTTACAATAATTTGTATCTTATTCAAGTGAAGCTCGTAGCATACACACTGATATTAGTGAAAAACAGAACTTTACGAAATTCTGAAAGACTATACATATTTATGAGAAGCGAAGTAATTTTGAGGTTATTCGGTTCACTACACTAGAGAAAATATTTTTTCCTCCATCAAGTCAGTCATCGTGGCCTGTCCTTATCGTTCTCGTATTTTCTAATTAGCCTATATCCTACTTTGTGCTTTTTACTAGTGAAATCACATAACTGTTTAGTAATGATACAGATTTGCCTTACTTCGTCTTTATCTCTTGCTTTACTTTTGGATGTGCAGTGCCTGCACTCTAAAGATGGACAAGGATGTTGCAGATCTCACAGTCATTTCATCTGCGATGTCTGCACACTTCAGGCAAGAATGAATGTTGGTGAACGTGTTTCTTTGGGTCACCTATCTTGGTGAGAAGTAGCCAAGTGGTAAAAAAAAAAATTGCTTGTCTGCATTCACACAGTTTTCATCATTGTTAGCTTCACATGATGAAGCCTCTTTCTTGCAACCTCTATCAGGTGGTTTACCCATATTATTAAATTCATGGGGAAGCACTAAACCCAAAAGGGTTATACAGTGCCTGGAGAATGGGAGGTAATCAGATCTGATGCAATAAGGGACCGTACCTCTAATGCCTTGAATAAAGAGCCCTTCACCAGCATCAAAACACCTCAATTCATTATTTGTACATTATTTGCAGGTAGTAGGTTGGTAGACAGCAACCACTCAGGGAGGTACTACCATCCTGCCAGGTGACTGTGAAACAGAAACCTGAAACTGTTTTACATGATGGTAGGATTGCTGGTGTCTTTTTTCTGTCTCATAAACATGCAAGATTTCAGGTACGTCTTGCTACTTCTACTTACACTTAGGTCACACTACGCAAACATGTACACGTTTTTGTATACACACTCATCTGAGTTTTCTTTGATTTTATCTTAATAGTTCTTGTTCTTATTGCTTTTCCCTTTCATATCCATGGGGAAGTGGAATAAGAATCTTTCCTCCGTAAGCCATGCGTGTTGTAAAAGTCAACTAAAATGCCGGGAACAATGGGCTAGTAACCCTTTTCCTGTATAGCTTACTAAAAAGAAGAAGAAGAAAATCGTCAAAGTGGGATGTTTGAATGTGCGTGGATGTTGTGCGAATGATAAGAAAGAGATGATTGTAGATGTTATGAATGAAAAGAAGCTGGATGTCCTGGCTTTAAGTGAGACAAAGCTGAAGGGGGTAGGAGAGTTTCAGTGGGGAGAAATAAATGGGATTAGATCAGGGTTTCAAATAGAGTTAGAGCTAAAGAAGGAGTGGCAATAATGTTGAATAATCAGTTATGGCAGGTAAAGAAGGAATATAAATGTATAAATTCAAGGATTATGTGGAGTAAAATAAAGGTTGGATGTGAAAAGTGGGTTATAGTAAGTGTTTATGCACCTGGAGAAGAGAGAAGTGTAGAAGAGAGAGAGATTTTGGGAAATGTTGAGTGAGTGTGTGGGGAGTTTTGAACCAAGTGAGAGAGTAATTGTGGTTGGGGATCTTAATGCTAAAGTGGGTAAAAATGTTGTGGATGGAGTAGTAGGTAAATTTGGGGTGCCAGGGTAAATGTAAATGGGGAGCCATTAATTGAGCTATGTGTAGAAAGAGGTTTGGTAATAAGTAATACATATTTTATGAAAAGAGGATAAATAAATATACAAGGTATGATATAGCACGTAAGGAAAGTAGTTTGTTGGATTATGTATTGGTGGATAAAAGGTTGATGAGTAGGCTTCAGGATGTACATGTTTATAGAGGGGCAACGGATATATCAGATCATTATTTGGTTGTAGCTACAGTTAGAGTAAAAGGTAGATGGGACAAAAGGAAAATGGCAACAGCAAGTAAGAGAGAGGTAAAAGTGTATAAACTAAGG
>WNWK01021059.1:7500-34688 GCA_009830355.1 Cherax destructor | reverse complement strand
CTAATTCATTGGCGATTATCATGGGTTAATAACACTAAGGCCTTTACATGATTAAATGTCCGTGTATTTTCTCATTTTTGTAATACTTTGAATACTAAGCACACTGTGTCCACCAAACACCTGGGCTAGACATTGTGTAACCACCTCACACATGTGGACCTGACACATGGTATAGCTACCGCTGTGAAGGCATAACTGCCCTTTCAGACCCATAAAAGGAGTATTATAACAAAAACTTTTTGTTGATATGGAAAAATATTATATAAAATGTAAAACAAACATGAAATGTTCTTAACTGAAGCAAATAATGAAAAAAATAAAGTACATAAATGTCGTGAAACAAAACTAATATATACAGCAAACAGATGGTATTCCTATATGCCGATGGTTGAGGTACGTAGGTCTCAGGATTCACGATTCACGAGGAGTGAACCAGAAGCCGGTGTGAGAAGAGGTAGTCACTGGTCGATGCGATTGGTATAAACTCCAGCATGAGATTCAGTACAGATGCCATTAGTTCAATAACATGTAATAGGCTGGCGGCGAAATTGATGAAAGTTTTCTGCAGGGCGCTGAAGACCACAGATGATCAATTACAAAAGTGAAATGACACATTGCCGTGTTCAGTTAAATATTATGAGGTAATATTTCTGATCTATTGCTTACATCCAGCTGCCCACTTTCGTCTCGTCAGTGTCGAGTGACCTAGTCCGATCAACAAGGCTAGAAACAGAATAACAAAAAAATTAGAACCTGGATAAGCACTCATCCATATGATAGGCAGAAGGCCTTTAAAAGAAATGGTGAGGACTAAGAAAAATTACGTTAACATACGTAAGTCAAATCAGATCCCCTTAAATTAACAAAAAAACACTCACAATATAACAATAAACAAGAGTGGAACTCATTACTTACAGACTTGATGGGAGCAGATAAGCAAGTAATGTGAATTCGTCGAGAGGATCCCATGTTAACTACCACTGGGTGGAGAAAAGGGAAGGTAGAGGTAACGATACACACCCCTTGCTGAACAAGGATTCAATCAATTATATTACCACCATCACTCATTCATGCTTCCACTCTCATCTAATGAACTTTTCCCTCACAACCACACACCTGGACCAGACACGGTACAGCCAATGCATCTGGACCAGACACACGGTACAGCCAATACATCTGGACCAGATACATGGTGTAGCCACACACCTGGACCAGACACGGTACAGCCAATGCATCTGGAGCAGACACACGGTGTAGCCACACACTTGGACCAGACACGGTAGAGCCAATACATCTGGACCAGATACATGGTGTAGCCACACACCTGGACCAGACACACAGTGTAGCCACAGCACATCTGGACCATTCACCTGGTGTAATCACAACACACCTATGCAAGACATGGTGTAGCCACCTCACATATGGACCAAACACACGGTGTAACTACCTCACACCTCACAAGTTTTTCTCTTCCCTTTGTACTGCAGATTGATACAAGTGATTAGCCTACTAGAACTGACCTATCTGTTTCTTCAGTACAAAAACTAAAACCACACAAAAAGAATAATACCACCATTGAAAAGGAAGCATTAGCCCTGTTTGTGTCTTTGGAACATCACCTCATGTATTTACCATAGATAGTGACCATAGTCAACTGATTTTTATTAATACCATGAAGTATAAATATGCTAGAATAATGAGGTGGGGTATATGCACTAAACCCTTTAAGATATCTGAAATCTTGAGGTTGTATCTACATTTTGCATCCCAGCTATGATAAAAAGAGATTAGTGTTACAACAATAGGACGTGTGACATTCCTCAGTGATACTTCTTCAATCAAGACACCGGGTACCTGTCATATGGTGCAAACAACACCATAACTCATGTTACAATGAGCAAGGTAGGTTTCGAACTTCTTTTGGCACAGGGGGACTGCGCAGTTCTTGTAGTCACAAGAGGTTTGAAACCGTCCTATTGACGGCAGTAAGGTGCGGGCTTTTTAGCCCAACCCAGTGAGTATAGATAACAAAAAAAGGGACAATACCGTGACTGGAACAATACACACACAACCCGCACATAGAAAAAAAGAGAGGAGCTGACGACGACGTTTCGGTCCGACTTGGACCACTTACAAAGTCACACTAACACACAGGACAGGAAGAAGGGGTATTTATAGGCAGGCAGACAGGGAAGGGCACAAGAAAGTGGTGGAGGGGTAATAATGGAGGTAGTAGTGGTAGAGGTAGTAGTAGTAGTGGAGTCAATCATATTCTAGGAAAGGAGCACTGCAATGAAGCTGATGGCCCGCATAGGGTAAGAACAAGAACACAGAGGGGGAAAAATGTTGTGTGTGTATTGTTCCAATCACTGTATTGTGCCTTTTTTTGTTATTCACTCAGTTCTTTGACAAAGAGGAATCTTTAGTTTTCTGTTCAAATATTTCTGGCCTTATGGTACACATGGGGATGTCATACAAAGCAGATGAATGGAGACTCTTCATTGATTCTTTTAAAAGAAGTGTAAAGACTGTACTCTACAATGGCAACACAGCTGCATCTGTGCCAATTGGCCATAGTGTCCAAATGTCAGAAACTTACACAAATATGAAGAAGACACTAATATCTGCAATCAAATACTAGAATCACAATTTTCTCATTTGTGGTGATTTAAAAGTTATTGCTCTCCTACTAGGTCTTCAAGGTGGATACACCAAATATCCCTGTTTTCTGTGTCTTTGGGATAGTAGGGCAGACAGCCAGCACTATGAACAAAAAGACTGGCCACCAAGAACCAGCTTCTTACTCGGAAATCACAACGTGAAAACTGTGCCACTAGTTGACCCCAAGAAAATTCTCCTGCCACCACTCCACATCAAATTAGGGCTTATGAAAAATTTTGTTAAGGCCTTGAACAAGGATGGAACTGCTTTCAATTACCTGGAGTCAAAGTTTCCTCGTATAAGTGAAGGCAAGCTAAAGGCAGGAATCTTTGTTGGCCCTCAGATTCGGGAATTGATGAAGGACAAGCATTTTGATGAAGCATTAGCAGGTGTCGAGGTGAATGCCTGGTTTTCATTCAAGCAGATTGTCCACAACTTCCTGGGAAACAGGCGCTCCCCCGAATATGAAAAAAATTATCAAGTTTCCAACAACTTGGGGGGTCTAGAATGGGTGTGAAGATGCACTTTTTGCACTCACATCTTGACTATTTTCCCAACAATTGTGGAGACTACAGTGAGGAACAAGGAGAGCAGTTCCATCAGGGTATTTGCACCATGGAAACTCGATACCAGGGCAAATGTCAGCATGATGGCAGATTACTGCTGGTCATTGAAACGTAATGGTCTCGATGCACAGCACAAGCAAAAATCAAAGTGGTCCACATTCCTTTGATTCAATATGTAGGCTAACCATTAGGAACATATTTTTTTAATAAAATCGTTTGATTTGATTCATATTGATTTGGAATTCACATGTTCTTAAAACTAACAGAATGTGTTTTTCCATGATTACTTGCCTAATTTTAATAAAGTAACAATTTATTAAAAATTCACATTTTTTATTATCATTAATTTGTATTTTATTCAAAATCCTTATGTGATAGAGCAAAATGGTTTAGATATTTACAATCAGCAGTCCAAGAATATGTAAGATCGCAACCATGAATAAAAATAAAAAGTAAAAGCATTCCAAATGCAGACCAGTAAATTATTCATGAAGTTTTTGTCGACACAGGTGTATGAGACGATTGTGGAGCATTATCAAGACATAGTAATTGAAGTTACTGACGTTGTTCGGGTATGTCTAATAGACTTGTCAAAATGCTACACCTGACATAAGTTGCAGAATGTGCCATTTGAGGTGGACGAAACGGATCTCCAACAGGTGTTCAGCAAGTATGGCGCTGTGCATGTGGCACAACAGGAGAAGTGGGTTGATAGTGTGTATGTAGGTTTGCCGGAAGGAACTTTCTCCCTCAAGATGTCGTTGTGACACCCTGCACCCTGTGCCTTCCTACGTGTGTTCCTATCTGACTTTTGTACACAGATAATGGTGACACATGCAGGACAGAGCTGCACATGCAGGATTTGTGGGGAGTACGACCATGTGGCAGCGAAGTGTGGTATATGAGGTTATCCCCAGTGTATGTACAGGTCAGTCATACCAGAGAGGGAGAGTGTGGTACAAGAAACAGAATCACATGATGATTGTGGAACCGGTAGGTTGGGAGTGATGAGACGAGTGTCGGATGATAAGCTGAATGGAGATCTTCCCGACTGAGGAGGTGGAGAAACTTTTGGACATGGGGCATGGTCGAGGTCGAGTGAGGATGGAGGCTGAGGGAGCTGGCCTTAGTGAGGAATTGAAAAATGCTTTACTGAGTATGTTTCCTCCCCGGGAGGGGAAAGCATCGGAGACATTTGTGGAGGGCTTGCAAGGAAGTTTATTCAGGTATACACAAATACAGTTACATATATTATCATACATAGCAGCATATGTGTAGAGAACCTAGGATAATAAAAAAAAAGTCAGGCAAAGTGACTTTTTTCCATTGGGGTCTTTTTATTTCCATTGGGGTCAAGTCATGTCATGTGTGTTGGAAGTGGCGGAAGTGGAGGAGGCAACGCTTGCAAACGTCGAGGGAGTCGAGGGATGCAGAGGTGGAGGTACATCAGGAGGCAGAGCTGGCGATGTGTTGTGGAGGATGTGGGTACTTGGAAGAGGGCGGCGATGGCCTCGGATTCGGATGACATCCTGATGCCTTCTCAAAGGCCGAGGAAAAAGGCATGGGTGGAGGTGGCCAACAGTACAGGGAGTGGATGGCACAATAAGCAGGGAGCTAAAGAACTTACATGAATGGGGCTTTGGGTGAGGAGTAAAGTGAGCCATACAAGTAAGGGTGCAGACACGAAAGGTAGTGTCAGGCAGCATGGAAGAATATCTTAATTGCCAGCCTTCCATGTATGACGATCAATTTGAATGGCTTATGTGTGAAGGCGATGAGTGATTGGTTTGGGAGGTTTATATGTCAGTATCGTGTGGATGTTGTATTTCTGCAGGAGCACAACATTAGGAAGGTTCAGGATTTTGTGGTACCTGGTTAGGTGGTATATGCAGTACCTACTGTGCGCTTAAAAGGGGGTGAAGCCATTTTGGTGAGTAAAGCAAGCCCGTTTGTATATCACCATAGTGAAAATGGAGGGGATGGGAGCTGGCAGAATGAACCTATGTCCTTAGTATGTGTGTGTATGCTTCAGCAGATGAGGATGTACAGGTTAAGAATGCATTCATTAGGAAGGCGTTAGTCTATTTTCATAGGTCGTTGACATAGTTAGCTATAGTGGGAGGCGATTGGAATTGTGTAATTAGGAGAGGGTATGTTGCACCGAGGGGAGGGCGGGCACTATTCGCCAGTGCTGAATGAATTGGTGTGTGATGTGAACTTGAAGGATGTGTGCTATAAGACTGTGGTTGTACCAGATCATACTTTTGTGAGGGGGGTTACAGGGCAGGTTTGGATCAGATTTATGTTATGTCTTGTGTGAAATTATGTTCGATGAGTACCATAACAGTGGCTTATTCCGATCATAGGGCGGTTATTGCTGAGGTGGGGTGGGAGTCTTTGGCCTTGCGACATAGGGAGATTGGAGGCAGTGGTGGGTTTTGAGGAGTGGTGGAGGGGGAATGAGAGGGGTTGGTGTGTGGGGGGAGTTGGTGTGTTGGTGGGATGAGGTGGCCAAACTGGCAATATCCCACACATCTTTAAAGAATGATCCACATTTGTGACAACCAAGCAACTCCACACCTCGTGGCCCTCGTGGGAGAGGGAAGAAGGGTGAATAATATGAAATATGGGCTGGCAAATTATTACGAGGACAGACTGAGGCAATGTCATAGGCAGGGGGCTGTGACAGGGGTGTACCCTGTTGATGAAATTAAGGGATTAAAGGAACGGGTTATGGGCATCCATAATGAGCGTTTTGATGCAGTGAGGCTACAGGCGGCAGTAGAAAAGGTGTTATGGGGTGACAAGCTCATAACACCTCAGCTTGTGTTTTGAGGAGGCAGTAGCAGAAGAGGAGGAGAGCAACTAACATACCAAGCTTCAAGGTATGTACATTGCGAAGTCAGTGGCTTCATGGATATTGCGACCAAAAGAATTGGGTCACAATGTAAATACATACATGTTTATATAAATTTATTATGTATATTTCCATTTTCTATAATTTTATATTGCTGATATTCTCGATAATAGCTAAATCGTTAATATCGTGCTTTATACTATTTTGAATTTTGACCTTATTTTACTTAGCTATGTTTATTAGGTAGGATGTAATATAAATTATGACATGAGGCTTGTTGCTGGGAGGAGTCACGTGATTCCACACCTGAGGTGGGTGGCTGCTGTTCCTTCCTCGAGAGCACTACGCAGCTGGACATCGTTGAGATAACACCTCTCTCCAGTCTCTGCTTGTTTTCTCGCCATTTAGACTCTGTGTGGTAGAGTATGTGTTCGGTGGTGAGACGAAACATACTTCTCAGGACTCTGTGTAACTCTGTTCACAGAGGATAGACTAGACTGATTTCCGACGATTTTCTGGGTTGTGTGTCACATTGACACTCTTTGATAACTCAGGTCTCTTGCTACAGCTCCTGACCTAATTCAATAAGGCATCTGTGCACCGCCACAGTTTGGGATTGTTTATGCTGAACCTAGCTTCAGTAGAAAGGGAGTTTTGGGACTATTTTGGAGGATCTATTGATGGTCCCCAGTTAGGGTCGTTTTTCTATCTCCTGGTTCCTGACGATGTGTTGCTGTTGCCTGTTATATTGCTGTTATGCGAATTGGTCATTTTACTGGTCAATCAAGCTGTTCTGATTGTCAGTTTGTTAGAAGAGCTAGCTTATGAGAAGTTCAGTCGGACACTGAGTCGAGTCTTAGAGTTACCTGGTGCTCACTCGTACACATATATTCTTATTTGCATATATCTGTATTATTGTAATTACTGACATTGTACCTGATGGTACTTTAGAGTCATTTGGATATGTGCCCTCAACACATCATTATTGTATATGAGAGCAGTGTAGGAGCTAACCTAATTAACCTCCTAATTGATATCTTAATTAATATCTTTATATTTGATTTACTTTGCTACCCTAGATTTTCTCACTTTGTTAATAAACCTTTTAAATATCTGTTTGGTTAGTACCCTATCAGTTGCAATCCTCTTAAGCTATATAATATGTCGGATAACTGAACCAGGATACTGACTTTGTTGCAAAAGCCCAGTAACAGGCTGGATGCTAGAAGGGCTATCCTTTCTAGTGTTCACTGGAGATGTCTATTACCAATAGATATCGTGTCATTTTGTAACAATGGAGAGGCAGGTTTTACACAATATGGAGGTAATGGGTGTGTTTGCAGTTAGGTGGGGTAGTTGAGATGTATGGGAGGGCGACGGGTATGGCTGTAAATATATGTAAATCAATGGTAATGGGGTTGGGTGAGTGGGAGGGCCACGAGGTGTGGAGGTGCTTGGTTGTCACAAATGTGGATCGTTCTTTAAAGATTTGTGGGATAGTGCTTTCGGGCGATAGGGATAGGGCGAGGGAGGTTAATTCAGAGAGGATAGTGAATAGTGTAGTGAATAGATTGCAGGGATTGAGACTGTATTATTTATCATTAGTGCAGAGAGCTATTGTTGTCAATGTCCTCCTGTAGTAGTAAAGGATGTATGGGTATGTCACTAACGTTTAGCCCTCCTCACTAGGGAGGCAAGAGGTCGAATTCAAGAAAGGGTTTTTCGATTCTTATGGATGTCAAGTGTGATTGGCTGAGGAGGGAGGTGGTTATGTTGCCGTGAGAGAAGGGGATTGGGTTGTTTAATCTGCGTAGGAGAGTGGATAGTAAGGTGGTGATGGGCAGCTTAAGGGTGCTAGAAAGTGTACGGTGTTTGCACCTCCTGTGCCCTAAGTGGTTGAGAGTGATGGCGGTAAGGGAGCCAGAATGGATCAGGGTGAGGGTGCTGTATAGGGCTTTATTGGGACACACAGAGGCCCTGGTAGTGGTACTATACCCTGGGTATGATTGGGGAGGGATTTGGAGAAGGTTTACGAAGTTGAGGGTTCCAACTTAGGAACGTGAGGTGATATTCAGGTTCCAACATGGAATCTCTGCCATCGGTGCGTGTTACGGAATAGAAGGGTGGTGGAAGATGGAGTCTGTAGATTCTGTGAGGAGGGGACGGCTTTTCATGTTGTGTATTTTTCCAAGCACCTTGAGGGGCTAAGGGGATGGTATGCTCGTGTTTTATCTTTGGTGGTTGGGGGGGGGGTAGCAGGATGTCCATTTCAAGGGTGCTCAGTTTGGACGTGGGTGGGGTGTCAGAGACAGAGGCGAGGGAGGCAGCATATGTGGTTGTGGATTATGTTTTTATCATGTGGGTGTATAAGGGGCGAGAGGATTTGGAAATACGGCGTCGTATATTAGCAGCAAAGATTTATCGAACCAAGTTTATACAAAAGCTGAGGAATCAGTCCTTCATCCTAGGAGTAGGTGATGAGCACCATAGTTTAGAAGAATCGAAGAAAGGATACAGTCCTATCAACTACTCCTAGGCTGAGGATGATTACCTCAGCTTTTGTATAACTTCTATAGTCTTGACATTATGTCGTTCCATTGTATTATTAAAGCTACTGGATAGCGAAACATATACAAATTAAAGATATCCAGATGTCATATGTGTCGAATTCTTCATTTTATCAACATTGTAACCATTCTTATACATGATAAAGTTGATGACTTAACAATTCTAGTAAACATCCAACCTCTTAGAGATGTATTCAAGTAAACCCAGAAGCTGGAAGTAGTAAATCACCTCATTGTTAATGAATACTGCAATCCACTGGTATTTGCAGACTGTTACCGAATAAAGACCAGTGTTTTTAATAGAAATATTTGAATTTTCTTGAGACTGTATCTCCATACTGCATCTTGTAGATTAAGATGTGAAGAAATTGTAATACATGAAATGACAAATATTCTAATAAATATAACCATGGCCAGTGTGGTTTGATCAAGAGTCATCGTGATCTCTATAATTATGTTATTTTTGAGCTGGTGGTGCACGTTAAAAAAGACGTTCAGTTAGCACACACTACTAAAATAATCAACAAATTAGGGAACATTACTCTTATTCTCTCCATCAAATATACAAGAAAATACATCCCATCAGCCTCTTTAGTTACTAATTATTATGCAGAATCATATTTTCTGAAATAACAGGAAAAAGACAAATTATAGATATGTTTTCATTGAATAAGCTTATGCTGGTATTAAATTTCCGAAACTCTCCTTATAAAAGTATACAAACAATAAATATTCTATGTAATTTGTATAATCACTATTATAATTATTATTATTTAACTCCTATTATTGTTGTCATCAACATCATATTAAAAAAAAAGGAATGGATTAAGTAAGTTTATTCAAGTATACACAAATACAGATACATAGTTTATCATACATAGCAACATATGTGTAGAGATTCTACTTTGACTGACTCTAATTAAATAAACACTTGTCAGTCGAGTCCACCTGGACCCCAGCCCTCCCAGATCTAGATATATATGGACTCTCCATTCGACAGGGCTGTATACTGCTAAGCATACTGATAACTTACCAAGCTGATGTCTCTGATGACACCTGGTGCTTGGTCCATCACCCAATCTGAAATATCCAGGAAGCTCAGTCTCTGGTGGAGTGAATGTGGCCCTCGCGAGTACTTGCCGCCCATTGTTGACACACTAATAACCCATTCTGGGAGTCCCATTGACTTGAACCTATACTACTCTGCCTATGCTAGGTCCCCAACCACGTTGAATAATATTATGGATTGCAATCTATAACAGATAAGGTTTTAAGATGGACCAATGTGAAACGGTACTAGAAATGTCAGGGCAAAACATCCATCACTCTTGTCTTGCTTAATGAGATGTCAGCATGTTTGAAAAACATTCAGATCCTTGTGGATAACACACCATGAACGGGTAAGGCCACAAGGTCGCGTTCATTACACTTGACTGTGAATCCGGCATTGGTCCAAAGATCCATAAATCACTTAGACAAGTCTTCCATGCTCCCAAGGTAGGCGTCTCTCACTAATTGATAGGGCTTGATTTCCCCTTAAGAAAGACTGCCACCCTTGGTTTTCAGAATCATATGCCTGGGGGATCTAGGCTGAATAGCCAAAGATGACAAAAATGAACACAGATCTAGTGTTCTGGACATGTGAGAATGTCCAGAGCACTTGAATGTTTTGACCCATTAGGTCTAAGGACCTAATGAGACAAGAACTCATGTCTCAACATCAAGTCATTGAAGACTTAGATATGTCAAAAAACGATGTTCTGGTATACCACAGTTTCTCCTAAGATGGGAGAATTGGCTAAGCAACTTCCCTGTGGCCTTGGGTCCAGGTACTTTCCCTAGAGAGGAGAATGGTGACAAGAGACCGGTATAATAAAATACCACCACACAGACCTATTATTAAATCTATCACACTTATGTCAAATACAATATTATTTTGATTGCATTCATTTTGAGGCTCAGACTAACTCTTAATTGTTTGACGTTATTTGCAAATTTGCCTACTCTTGCAGTGGCCTGGGTTATAAAAGGCTTACTAACTCTCTACATAATGGTACAGGCAACTTTTAATACAGCACATACCATGAGGAGAACATTTAAAGAAGAGGTTTACTTTCCTCCATTATCTTTCCAGCAAAGAGTTTATAATCCTTATCCTTTGAATATTTTTCTATGGTTATATTGCCATAACAACACGTCAGGAACAGTAATACCAATATCATTATGGCATAAATTCCCAAAGAAACTAAAATAAACATGATGACACATGGGACCTTATCATGCGTTTCCTCCATTTCTTTCACAAAGAAAATGCAGAGGCAGGAGAAGATGGCAAGGATCATAGGCGGGACGAAATGGTAATGGTATTGAGTTATTCTGCTATCAGTGATGAGGAGGCACGAACTGTCCTCCAAGGTCACACGTCCTGGGTCATCCCTGTAGCACGCACATCGCGAACACCTGCAACCACATTATTATTATTACTTTTCAAGAAAAAAAAACCTTGATGTCGTTTAGGGACCCTTACTGCAAGGAACCTTGATGTCGTTTAGGGACCCTTACTGCAAGGAACCTTGATGTCGTTTAGGGACCCTTACTGCAAGGAACCTTGATGTCGTTTAGGGACCCTTACTGCAAGGAACCTTGATGTCGTTTAGGGACCCTTACTGCAAGGAACCTTGATGTCGTTTAGGGACCCTTACTGCAAGGAACCTTGATGTCGTTTAGGGACCCTTACTGCAAGGAACCTTGATGTCGTTTAGGGACCCTTACTGCAATGAACCTTGATGTCGTTTAGGGACCCTTACTGCAACGAACCTTGATGTCGTTTAGGGACCCTTACTGCAACGAACCTTGATGTCGTTTAGGGACCCTTACTGCAAGGAAATGGATCTGTACTCACCTCCTTGGGATCCTACCCATTATTATCAGAAGGAAGGACGAAACTTGTAGGTGCTCTATAGTGACTTTAGAAATACTTGACAAAGTCTAAAGAAAGAGAGGGTAGCTCCAATTCTTTGGATCAAGAACCCATCAGAGGCATAAAGACATTCCTTCCTGAGGGTTCCCGCAGGCAAATTATGTCTTCAACAGGCCTACTGGCCCATGCTAGGCAAGTCCAATTCACACCTACCGACAATTATTCATGTACTTAATCTAACCTGTTTTTAAAGCTACCGAAAGTTTACGCTTTTGTAACACTACTCGAGAGTTTCTTCCACTCATCCACAACTCTATTACCAAATCAGTGTTTTAGTCTTGTCTTGGTTAGATATTTTTAACAAGTTATTCATCCTCTTGATTTATTCCTGTTTTCCATTTATACACCTGAATGATTATTATTTTTTATTATTAAAACATAACTCGCTTCCCACCAAGGCAGGGTGGCCTGAAAAAGAAAAACTTTCAACATCACTCACTCCATCACTGTCTTGCCAGAGGCACGCTTACACTACATTTATAAAACTGAAACATTAACACCCCTTTTTCAGAGTGCCGGCACTGTACTTCCATTTCCTGGACTCAAGTCCGGCCTGCTGGTTTCCCTGAATCCCTTCATAAATATTACCTTGCTCACACTCCAACAGCACGTCAAGTCCTAAAATACATTTGTCTCCATTCGCTCCTATCTAACACGCTCACGCATGCTTGATGGAAATCCAAGCCCCTCGCACACAAAACCTCTTCACCCCCTCCCTCCAACCTTTCCTAGGCCTACCTCTATCCCACCTTCCCTCCACTACAGATTTATAGTCTCGAAGTTATTCTATTTCATCCTCTCTACATGTCCAAACCACCTCAACAACCCCTACTCAGCCCTCTGGATAATAGTTTTGGTAATCCCACACCTCCTCCTAATATCCAAACTACGAATTCTCTGCATTATATTCACACCACACAATGCCCTTAAACACAACATCTCCATTGCCTCCAGCCTTCTTGTTTCAACATTCACCACCCATGCTTCACACCCATTTCCCTCTTTGCTTCCAAGGACAAAGTTCTTTGTCTCCACAGACTCCTCAATGCACCACTCACCTTTTTCCCCTTATCAATTCTATGATTCACCTCATCTTTCATAGACCCATCTGCTGACACGTCCACTCCTAAATATTTGATTACATTCACCTCCTCCATACTCTCTCCTTCCAATCTGATATCCAGTCTTTTGTTACCTAATTTTTTGGTTATCCTCATCACCTTACTCTTTCCTATATTCACTTTTAATTTCCTTCTTTTACATACCCAACAAACTCATCCACCAACCTCTGCAACTTCTCTTCAGAATCTCCCAAAAGCACAGTGTCATCAGCAAAGAGCAACTGTAACAACTCTCACTTTGTGTTAGATTCTTTATCTTTTAACCCCACACCTCTTGCCAGCACCCGAGCATTCACTTCTCTTACAACCCCATCCATAAATATATTGAACAACCACGGTGACATCACACATCCCTGTCTGAGGCCTACTTTTACTGGGAAATAATCTCCCTCTCTAACCTGAGCCTCACTATCCTCATAAAAACTCTTCACTGCTTTCAATAACCTACCCCCTATTATATATATTTGCAACATCTGCCACATTGCCTCCCCTATCCACCTTGTCATACGCCTTTTCCAAATCCATAAATGCCACAAAAACTTCTTTACCCTTATCTAAATACTGTTCATCTATATGTTTCACTGTAAACACTTGGTCTACACACCCCGTACCCTTCCGGAATAAAGCCTCCTTGTTCATTTGCTATCCTACTCTCAGTCTTTTAATTCTTTCAATAATAACTCTTCCATACACTTTACCTGGTATACTCAACAGACTTATTCCCCTATAATTTTTGCACTCTCTTTTGTTCCCTTTGCCTTTATACAAAGGAACTATGCACGCTCTCTGCCAATCCCTAGGTACCTTACCCTCTTCCATACATTTATTAAATAAAAGCACCAACCACTCCAAAACTATATCCCACCTGCTTTTAACATTTCTATCTTTATCCCATCAATCCCAGCTGTTTTATCCCCTTTCATTCTACCCACTGCCCCACGCACCTCTCCCCACACTCACAACTTGTTCTTCCTCACTCCTACAAGATGTTATTTCTCCTTGCCCTATACACGAAATCACAGCTTCCCTATATTCATCAACATTTAACAATTCCTCAAAATATTCCCTCCATCTTCCTGATACCTCTAACTCTCCATTTAATAAGTCTCCTCTCCTATTTTTAACTATCAAATCCATTCGTTTCCTAGGCTTCCTCAACTTATTAATCTCACCCCAAAACTTTTTCTTATTTTCTACAAAAATTGTTAATAACATCTCACCCACTCTCATTTGTTCTCTTTATACATTGCTTCACCACTTTCTTAACATCTCTTTTTCTCTCCATATACTCCTCCCTCCTTGCATCACTTCTACTTTGTAAAAACCTTTCATCATTCCACCAATCGTCCTTCTTCCCTCACACACCCACTTTCCGTCAACATGACTCACGAAATCGTAATGACACGATTGCAAACAAACCATACCGTGGTATGGTTTGTTTGCAATCGTGTCATTACGATTTCGTGAGTCATGTTGACGGCTTTGAGGGGCCTTGAGCTAGAGTTCGTCACGGCCACGCTGGCAGGAGATTCGTCTGTAAAAACTTGCATTTGTGGACACAGTGGTGACTATGCTAACCTTCCTATGGTATAGAAATATACCTAGTTGGATGAATCTTATTAAGCTAGCTGGCCCAGTGGCTTACGCGACGGTCTGGAGTTTTAAGAATCTCTGACCGCGGGGTAGAACCCCACCCGTGGTATGGTTTACTCAAATGATGAATCTAACACTTATTGCTCAAGCGTCAACTTTATTTCTGTTGCTTATCTGTCGACCACGACTCTATCCAGGGAAAAAATTCCCTCCTATTCCATGTGTCTCTAATTTTCTCAACCAGAAGAGGCACAAGAAATAGGAAACACTATAAACTCGTAAGGAGTAACACAGTGCCAAGGGGAAAAATGGAAAGCCTTCAGGTTTCGTTCAAGAAAGGGAAGAGCAGCTCCAATTCCTTGGATAAAGAACCCTTCACCAGCAACAGGACAACATCCCCTTGGAGGCTTGCAGTCTTATGAACATTTATTTAATAATAAAAACAGAAGGCAAGAGAAACATGATGAAAATAATTTGAAAGTCAAAAATAACTTCAGGTGAAGGAAATAAAAGAGAAACACTTGAAGTGTCAGAAATGGTTGAACAACTTATTGCTTAAGTGTCAGCTTTATTAAGTTACTGATGAATCTAACACTTACTGCTCAAGTGTGAGTTTATTAAGTTACTGATGAAGCAAACACTTATTCTCAAGTGTGAGCTTTACCAAGTTACTGATGAATCTAACACTTATTGCTCAATGCACTTTTTGTTTGATAAATCTAACACTTAGCTAGTGTCAGCTTTAAATTACTGATGAATCAATATTGTCGTGTAGCTTTATAAGTTACTGATGAATCTAACACTTATTGCTCAAGTGTCAGCTTTATTAAGTTACTGATAAATCTAACACTTATTGCTCAAGTGTCAGCTTTATTAAGTTACTGATGAATCTAACACTTATTCTCAAGTGTGAGTTTTACCAAGTTACTGATGAATCTAAAACTTGTTGCTCAAATGTGAGCTTTATTAAGTTATTGATGTAACTAACACTTATTGCTCAAGTGTGAGCTTTATTAAGTTACTGATGAAGTTAATGCTTATTTCTCAAGTGTGAGCTTCATTAAAGGACAATGAAGCTAACTCTTATTGCTCAAGTGTGAGCTTTATTAAGTCAATGATGAAACTATTACTTGTTTAAGTGGAAGGCTCACCAAGTCACTGATATAATTTAAATTTGAACAAATTATTGGTTATTACAGACTGATCCTGCAGCCTGAGTGACCTACCGAAGAGGCACACTAAAGGTGGTGGTGTCTTCATTAATGGTGACTTTAACAGCTTCACTCTTGGCTGCCATGCTCTGCAAGTACATACTAATATTATTTACTACACAGACACACGCTGATGGTATAATGAATAAGTGGGAGAAGTGGCACAAAAGAATCACTGAGGCGTTACCAGACATCATAGCCCTCACAGAAACCAAGCTCTCAGGAGTGATAACAAATGCCATCTTTCCAACTGGATATCAGATCCTGAGGAAAGACAGAAGGAACAGGAGGGGATGGAGGAGTGACACTGCTTATCAAAAACCAATAGGATTTTGAAGAGTTGGAGAGAGGGGACAGAGAAGAAACAAGGGACTACATAATAGGAACACTTCAGAATGGAGGTCGCAAGGTGGTGATTGCAGTGATGTATATTCCACCAGAGAATAGCAGGAGCCCAAGACAAGAATATAATGAGAGTAACAGAGAGGGATGGTTGACACACTAGGTGAAGTTGCCAGAATTGCCCATGTGGTCAGGGCAAAGCTATTGGTCATGGGTGACTTTAATCACAAAGAAATAGACTGGGAAAACCTGGAGCCACATGGAGCCCCAGAAACGTGGAGGGCTAAGATGTTGGAGGTCATACTGGAAAACCTCAAGCATCAACACATTAGGGACATTACCAGACAGAGAGTAGAAGACGAACCAGCAAGACTGGACCTAGTATTTATAAAGGAACTATACACGCTTTCTGCCAGTCCCTAGGTACCCTCCCCTCTTTCATATATTTATTAAACAAAAATACTGCTTTTAACATTTTTGTCATGATTCCATCAATACCATCTGCTTTTACCCCCTTGCATTGTATGTAATGCCTCATGCACCTACCTCCCCCACATTCACATCCTGCTCTTCTTCACTCCTAAAAGATGTTATACCTCCTGGCCAGTGCATGAAATTACTGCCTCCCTTTCTTCATCAACATTTAAAAGTTCCTCAAAATATTCCTGCCATCTTCCCAGTACTTCAAACTCCCCACCTACTAACTCCCCCAAAACCCCATGTTTAACTTTCTTAATATTTATTCCCCAAATGCATTTTGTTCTAGACTTTATTGAACCATCATTATCTCTCTCCAAAATGTTTTTTATTCTCAGCAAAATTTATTGACAGTGCCCACTCACTCTATCATTTGCTCTCCTTTGGCACTTCACCTTTCTTTTACTCTCCATGTACTCTGCTTTTCTTACATCACTTCTGCTTTGTAAAAACTTCTCATAAGCAACCTTTTCCTCTTTTATTGAACTCTTCACCTCATCATTCCACCAATCACTCCTCTTTCCTCCTGCACCCACCCTACTATAGCCACAAACTTCTGCCCTGCATTCTAATACTGCATTTTTAAAACTATCCCAACCCTCTTCAACCCCCACACTACTTATACTTGCACTAGCCCACCTTTCTGCCAATATTTGCTTATATCTCACCCTAACTTCCTCCCTTAGTTTAAAAAATTTCACCTCTCTTTTACTTGCTGTTGCCATTTTCCTTTTACCCCATCTACTCTAACTGTAGCTAGAACTAAATAATGATCCAATATATCTGTTGCCCCTCTATAAACATGTACATCCTGAAGCCTACCCATCAACCTTTTATCCACCAATATATAATCTAACAAACTACTTTCATTATGTGCTATATCATATCTTGTACACTTATTTATCCTCTTTTTCATAAAATATGTATTACTTATTACCAAACCTCTTTCTACACATGGTTCAATTAAAGGTCCCCATTTTCATTTACCCCTGGCACCCCAAATTTACCAACTACTCCCTCTACAACATTTTTACCCACTTTAGCATTTACAGTGCTAGTCACGGCATTATGCCGCCCCTCCCCCACACATGTACCAAAACACAAACACATACCATGAAAGATTATAATATATATTTGCACACTTACTGAGGTTTTAATACTTGGTGCTGTGTCCTTTACGCATAATAACAGCCCTCAGTCATGTAGGAAGACTCTCACACAAATTCTTGAGGGTTTAGGGAGGTATATTATTCCATGTCTCATGTAGAGCAGCCTCCAGCTGCAGGATGGAACTGATATCCTTGCCCAGTAAACTTCGTTTCACTATTGACCAGAGGTTCTCAATAGGGTTTAGGTCTGGGGAATTGCCTGGCCAGTCATTAAAATCCTCACTTCACAGTCCTTAAGCCACTGAACTACAGATTTAGCGGTATGACACGGTACACCGTCCTGCATAAAAACCATAGCCCTACATTTGTCAAATGCCTCAGGTAAATTGTCACTCAATAACTCCAGGTAATTATACTGGTTCATATACTGGTTTTTAGGAAGCATAATGAGTTCACCAACATTCTGAGCACTGAAACACCCTCAAACCATGAACAAGTCTGCTACAGCATGGGTCTAGCGGGTCACTACCTCTGGGTCGGTACACATGTCCCCCACGGTTACAGGTGACGGTGAAGGTTGCTTCATCACTCCAAAAACTTCAGACCACTGTTGAGGAGTCCAGTGAAGATATTTCTTTGCATAATCCAGCCTACGTTTCTTCTGTGGCTTAGAGAGGATCGGTTTCTTAACCTGGCGGTGACTACTGTAGCCCAGTTCTGACACACGTCTGTTAACAGTTCTTACAGACACCTCTGAGAGAAGATGTGGGTTCTTTTCTTTCAATTCTCTAGCAGTTATCTTAGGTGTACTCTCTAACTTCTTCTTTAACACAGTTAAGGTACGAACAGATGTCTTCTTCGAGGGGCCAGGCCGAGGTTTGGCAGATGGTAACTTGACACCGCCACCAGCCTTGAAACGCTGCACCCAGTTCCTCACTGAATGCTCACACATACCAAGATTCTCCACTATTTCTTTCGTCTTGTGCCCAGCTTTGTGAAGCCCTATGATTTGAGCTATAGTTTCAGGTGTTAAAAACTTCCTTTTACCCATAATCAAAAAGTATAGCCCCAAAACCAAAGGGAACACTGGACAAAAGATGGTGCGATGAGAGACAAAAGTGCAACACTTCCTCTCACTACTGCAGCCACATGAGCACTGAGGAGTCACTGTGGAGTGTGGTGGCAGGCCATGAAGTCATGCTAATGGCTGCTACCTGGCATAATGCACTGACTAAAAACGACACCCCCCTGTATGGTAGGCCTTTGATTTTCGTCACGGCATTATGCCGGGGAGCTCACTCGGCATAATGCTGTGACTAGCACTGTAGGTCCCCAACCACAAGTACTCTCTCACTTGGTTCAAAACTCTCCACACACTCACTCAACATTTCTCAAAATCTCTCTCCTCTATACTTCTCTCTTCTCCAGATGAATAAACACTTACTATAACCCACTTTTCACACTGAACCCTTATTTTACTTCACATAATCATTGAATTTATACATTTATATTCCCTCTTTTCCTGCCATAACTTATCGATCAGCATTATTCATACTCCTTCCTTAGCTCTAAACTCGTTTTGAAACCCCTGATCTAATCCCATTTATTTCTCCCCACTGAAACTCTCCTACCCCCTTCAGCTTTGTTTCACTTAAAACCAGGATATTCAGCTTCTTTTCATTCATAACATCCACAATCATCTCTTTCTTATCATTCGCACTACATCCACACACATTCAAACATCCCACTTTACAGTTTCCTTCTTCTTATTTTTAGTAAGCTATACGGGAAAAAGGTTTACTAGCCCATTGTTCCCGGCATTATTTGCATATGTCTATATGTTTTGCCGAATAGGTAAAATTGGTCAATTAGCAAGAACTCATTTAAAATTAAGTCCTTTCTAGAATTTTCTCTTATACGTTTAAAGATATATTTTTTTCATTTATGTTAATGTAAAAATTCACAATTTTGTACCAAAAGAACCTTAGAAAACGTACCTAACCTTAATATAAGAAGCGCAACTTAATTTATACTAATCCTTGAGCATCCATTGCCACGATGCCGGAATGGATATGGGTGCACATACATTGTGTTGTTCTCTGAAGGGACAATGTGTCATGAGTCGAACTCCTTTGTCCCTGCTCTAGTTTGTAATGTTCCAATATCACTTGTTTCACAATTTTGTACCAAAAGAACCTTAGAAAACTTACCTAACCTTAATATAAGAAGCGCAACTTAATTTATACTAATCCTTGAGCATCCATTGCCACGATGCCGGAATGGATATGGTGACACATACATTGTGTTGTCTCTTGAGGCGGGACAATGTGTCGTGGGGTCGAACCCTGGCCTGCTGCAGTTTGGTAAATGTTCCAATATCACTTGTTTCGTGGTTTCATTCCTATATAGACTGCTTGATGAGGTGGGTATTCAAACACGAGGAGGCTGAGATTTATCCTTGAGTATCCAATGCCACGAATGTCCTCGCAACATGAAACAAGCCTAGTTCGCTAGGCTCATGTTGTTTGTAGGATCGATGGCGGAATGGATATGGTGACATGTACGTTGTGTTGTCTCTTGAGGTGGGACAATGTGTCGGGTCCAACCCTGGTGTCAGTTAATATAATATATATATATATATATATATATATATATATATATATATATATAATTAAAGGAGGTGTATGTTGAGTTTTTAACTGTAGTGTAGCACTTCTGGCAAGACAGATGGAGGAATGATGAAAGTTTCTGGCCACTGCCTTGGTGGAAATCGGCGATGGGTTTATAAAAAATATATATATATATATATATATATATATATATATATATATATATATATATATATATATATATATATATATATATATATATATATATATGTTTGATATATATATATATTATTGTACCTACGAACGAGTGGTATTGATCAATAACAACACTGTGATTAGACAAGGATTCAAACCCATGTTGTTTTGGCCCACCTCATGGTGAGCGAAAACCACATGATGCTCTAACCCACAGGACCACCAAATCCGAGTATATATGGTGGGGTGGGTGCCTGAGCTAATTTCATTCTCCTCCCGTTTGGTGTACTAGCCTCAACAAGCAATATTTTATATTATTATAAGAATCCTTGGCTAGTCGCAGTGATGTTATTGATCAATACCACTCGTTCGTGGGTATAATTATATAAAATACTGCTTGTTGAGACTAACTAGTACACAAGAGATTTTTGCAATGTTTAGAATTCGCAGAACAGGCGATATATTCACAAGCACTGATCTCAGGCTGAACGAGACTCGAACCTACGAACCTTGGAACAAGGTACGCAGTGCTCTACCGCCATACCACACTGTGTGAATATTTCTCCTGTTCTGCGAATTCCAAACATTGTAAAAATTTCTCGTCGGTCGATGCATGCAGGGGATGAGATGATAAGCTCAAAGCCACCTGCCTGAATGCTGGCAGCCTTGGACCAAAAACATATAGTGTCAGCTGGGCACCAAGGTATTGACCAGTGTGGTACAGCAGTAGAGCACTGCGTACCTTGTCCCAAGGTTCGTAGGTTCGAGACTCCTTCGACCTGAGATTAGTATTTGTGAATATTTCGCCTGTTCTGCGAATTCTAAACATTGTAAAAATCTCACGTCGGTCGATACATATATATATACCGAATAGGTAAAACGCCGTTTTTGCTTAAATAGCAAAGCTCTTCTTGTCGAATAAAGTAAGCGAAAATTTGTGTATGCAATAATTTCGCAAAAATCATTCTAAACCTAACGAAAAAATATGTTTCATTGTGATTGCTTATTAAATTATTGTAAACTTACCTAAAATATATTTAGTTGGATTAGGCTAAACTAAATTGTGCTTGTTATAATAAGATTAGATAAGTTTTCTAAGGTTCTTTTGGTACAAAATTATTAATATTTACATTAACATAAATGAAAAAAATATATCTTTAAACGTATAAGAGCTTAATTTTAATGAGTTCTTGCTAATTGACCAGTTTTACCTATTCGGCACTACACACAATATATATATATATATATATATATATATATATATATATATATATATATATATATATATATATATATATATATATATATAATAAGTGGATAAAAAGGATTCAAGGAAGATTATTTGGATTTCTTCCTGAAGCCATTTGAATATTCCACTTTCCCTACCACCCCATCTTTTTTTTTTTTTTTTTTTTAACCAATAGGTATATTTTATTACGTAATATGGTACAAAAGATTTAAGAGACACATTGTTGATATAAAGATGGCACATACAGTACACGAGGTGTGAGAGATACATGTCTAGTACATACTGTTACATGTTTGTCACTGATTATAATGCGAAAATCTCATCCAGCTCCTCAGAGCTGGGGCGAGTACCCAGAATACGGCATGCATTACCCCTCTGAACAGCAGCGCTGAGTCGCTGGAACAGCAAACTAGATGCCCTGTGATCCCTAGTTACCCTGTTGAGTCTTTTGCCCATCTCCTTGAGGAACTTAGATGCACTCTTTCCCCATGAGCCAAGGGTCTCTGAGCCTATATATAATATATATAAATATATATATAGGTAGGTTTTCAAAGTTTCTCTTGGTATATATATATATATACTATATATATATATATATATATATATATATATATATATATATATATATATATAAAAATTTATACATATATATGTCGTGCCGATTAGGTAAAACTGGTCAATTAGTAAGAACTCATTTAAAATTAGTTCTTTCTAAAATTTTCTCTATACGTTTAAAGATATATTTTTCATTTATGTTAATGTAAAATTTATAATTTTGTACCAAAGAATCTTAGAAAACTTACCTAACCTTATTATAAAGCGCAATTTAATTTAGCTACCACTAAATATATTTTAGATACGTTTACAATAATTTAATAATAAACAAACACAATGAAATGTATTTTTTCCTTAGGTTCAGAATGATTTTGCGAAATTATTGCATACACAAATTTTCAATTGTCTTATATGGCAGGTGAGTGTTGCTATTTAAGCCAAAATCGCAAGTTTTACCTAATCGGCGATTTTGGCCTAAATAGCAACGATAACCTTGCCATATAAGACAAGTGAAAATTTGTGTATGCAATAATTTCGCCAAAATCATTCTGAACATAACGAAAAAAATATATTTCATTGTGTTTGTATATTATTAAAATAATGTTAACGTATCTAAAATATATTTAGTTGGGTTAGGCTAAATTAAATTGCGCTTGTTATAATAAGGTTAGGTAGGTTTTCAAAGTTTCTCTTGGTACAAAATTATAAATTTTTACATTAACATAAATTAAAAAAATATATCTTTAAACGTATAAGAGAAAATTTTAGAAAGGACTTAATTTTATATGAGTTCTTGCTAATTTTTTTTTTTTTATATTTTATTTAAAACACATATATATATATACAGAGCAAACAAACAAAAAAAAAATATAATGTCTGTAAGGCATGATATTGATACATTTATGGAAACAACAACATTCCCAGACTACATTATCAATACTACATACAAATTGAACTGTAGGACTGACGTCTACAACACATAAGTCTTTATATTTTCTTACTGTACAATATCTCCTTCTGTTCCTCTCCTATGCTATTGACCCTTTGACATACATTAATATTTTCACAACAAAGTATATACACCCAAGGTGTAAATATGTAAATATGTCATCCCTAGGTGTTATTACTCTACACCTCCTCTCTGAGTTTACTCTGTTCCCTCCTCTGCATTATGCTATGCATTAATCACTTACAACAACTTTTAAATGTGATTTTGCCCCAAACTAATAAGACTACATTTTATACACCAAAATTCTTCCTTTCATCTTCAATACTTCAACAACATAAATATATTCCTTATAACATACATTTATGTACTTCTGCAGTACCCTTATAATTTATCAGCACTCGTCCTCCCAAAGTCATTCCCTGATGTACATACCACAAGGTGTCCACTTTCTCCACTACATTTTGTATGCTTTATATTTATACATAAAACTGTATATATCTCAACCACAATTTTTTATGACACTCGACATATATGTTAATCCATTGTTCATTATAAAGTAATTCTTATATGATATGACTTGACATCATCTGTGAAAGTAACACCAATCATCTTTCATACCTACATACACACTTCCACTCGTACCTTGACCTCAAGCTTCGTAGGTATTATTCTGTATATCTGTATATTGTAACAGTAATTCATCCACTCATATCTTGAAACACCATTATTCACATTAACATGTTTGAACCGATTTTTGCAAACTTAACAATGCGTTAACTTCAGCCTTCCTTCCACACTATTTTCACTTAACAACATCTGGACATAGCACATACGTTATATAATATCTCCACCACACCTATTCTGCTTTATGCAAAGTAAACCTTCATTTTTCCCCTTACTTTAATGAATTCAAGTCGTCTATTTATCCGTCTATTTTAGTAATTTACCAACATCACATACACTATCCTTACCTCCGCTGGTCATCATCCGTCTCCCCTTTGCATTAAAATTATCTTTTGTCATCCGTCATCCTTTCCCCTCCCCCCCCCTTATTTCCTCACTATCTTAATTCCCGTACATACTTACATACCTACACTACCCCCCAGTAAAATCCTATTTCCTTCCCTACTACCCAACCATTCCGTTTGTACCACCACCCAGCTACCCCTCCCCTCCCTACTTTCTCCCTTAATTCCCCCCCCCCCTAGTGTCAAGCCCTTTTACATTCATTATTTCCTATGCTTCCACTAAGTCCCTTAAACTCATTTCTTTGTATTGCTCTGAGAAAGCCCTCCCATCTCCCCATACACACATCTATTCCTATTTCTTGTTGCAATCATACTTGCTGCAAGCGCCCTGATACGCTCCCTTACCCCCGTGGTTTTCAACCTCCATGACACGCACACATAGTCAACCATTAAGTGCATTAATCCCCTTCGCACCTGTTGACTCATACCATTTATATCCAAACTTATTGCCCTTAATACTGTTATGCCACCCTCCCAATTTTCTTAATACCCTACCCATCCATTCCCGTACCGCCCTAAATCCTCACAAAATATATTGCATGATACCCTGTCTCCTGCATCCCACACCTGTCACAACTCCCGTCCTTAACTATGCCCATCCTAAATAAAGCTGCTTTCGATGCCACCGCTCCATGTAAGAATCTATACATAAGTTCCCGGTCTCTGGATCTCAATAACAAACTCTTGAATCCTTCCATATATTGCCCCAATCATACATAGGGTATTCCCCTACACCTTCTTCCACACTTTTACCCCATCCAAGTTTCTCCATATCACTTGCAGTTAACTTATGAGCATTTTTTATCACCATTATATTTCGCAAGAGATCCCAACATTGCCCCAAACTCTTGCCTCCCACCACCTACCTAATTCTTCTGACACTTTACCCCCCCGACCTGCCTCTACCCCACCCCACTTTATAACACATCTTTTAACATACATACATATTACTCTACGCTCTATCGCTATTAGCCCCAAACCCCCCATCTCAACCCTATTTCTAACAATCTCTTTCCTAATCCATGGTTTTCCAAACGCCCAGATGTATCGAAACACTTTAATCTCCAGCGTGTGTATGTCTTCTTGCATTAATGGGTATATCACTGCTACATGCCAAATCTTACTATATATCAATGTATTTACTGCTATCACCCTCTGCTGTAATGTAAGATCCCTGGTCTCCATCCCTTCATTCTATCCGTTGCGATTTTCACTATCCTACCTGAATTTTCAGCACGCGCTTCCACTTCATTACTCATATATATTATTCCACATATCTTAATGTTTTCCACTACTATCCACCCATGCCTCTCGCCCAACCTTCCCCCCACCCATCTACCTACCTCCAATAATCGTGATTTGGCCCCATTTACCCTCATTCCCGTTGCTCTACAAAAAACCTCTATTACACGTCCTACATTGACCAGTCCCTCTACGTTGCCTACAAGTACTGTAGTATCGTCCACGTATCCCACTATCCCCTGCTCCTCACTCTCTTCCTCACCCCCCTCCCTCCCCTCACCCCCCACACCCTCCTTTACTAGTCTGTAGAATGGGTCTTGCAAACATGCAAATAGACATTGCGACAGAGGGCATCCCTGCCTTAATCCCTTTTCCATTTTCACCATTCTCCCCACACGGCCATTCATCTGCACCCTTATACATGCCCCCGTATACACTGTTTCAACCCATCCTACCACTTCCTCCCCAAACCCCTGGTGTCGCATAATTTCATACAGCACCTCTCTCTCCACACTGTCATATGCCTGTCTCCAATCTAATGCTAATACCCCCTCTATGCTATTCTTTATATACTTTTAATTCTTTCGTGACCACTTATCATGCTTCTTCCCGGTATCCCACACTGCCCTTCCTCAATCACTCCTCCTAGCACTTTTTTCAACCTATTTCCCAATACTTTCGCGAAAATCTTATAATCTGCATTCATCATTGCTAAAGGCCTGTAATTGCTCATTGTCACTCCTGTTCCCCCTTTCTTAACCAACACCACCACGCCCATGCATTGATCAGTTCCTAAGCATCCCTCCTCCTTCATTGTGTTAAAGAGCCATACCAAACATTCCTTAATACATTCCAATATATCCTATAGAAGTCATTAACTATGCCGTCTATCCCTGGAGCCTTTCCTTACTTAACCCATCCACCGCCTCCAATATCTCTTCCTCACTAATTGGACCTTCCATACTTACTCGTTCCCTCTCTCCCACCTTTGCAGTTATTCCCTCCAAAATTGTTCTTCTCTCTGTTATGCCTACCCCATCACTTCTCCAATACCTCTCAAACCATTTATCCACGTATACACCCATCGCCTCAGTCGTCCTTAATCTTTGCCCCTGCACATAATTCTCAAACGACTCATCCACTTCTATGCTATTTACTGTCATACCATCCCTTCTTTTCCTACATTTGCTCAAAACATACTTCGAAGGCCTGTCTCCCCATAAAATATCATCCATCCCCGCCCTCAAACGACAAACATCAAATCCTTCATTCTGTATCTCTCTCAGCCTTTCTTCAATCCCCTTATCTCCTGCACTGCATTAGGTCCATTCCTCTCGTGACATCTGGCCAAGAGCCCCTCTATGTACTTTTGTAACCCAAATGTCCAACCCGCCTCCTCTCTCCCCAGTCTTGTAAAAACCTTTTATACCCACTTTTGCCACTTTTTCCCACCACACTATGATACTCTCTCCGACTCAATCTGCTTCTTACCTTGCACCCACAACCCTTTCCACCATTGTACAAAACTTGCCTGTTTATCCTCCCCACTCAACAATTTCACATTTAATTTCCAGTAACCCCTATACCACCTAACTGCTCCTTCCCAACTAACTTCTACTAGAACACCCCTATGATCTGAAAACCCTACATCTATCGTTTGCACACCTTCAGCCACTACCTGATCTGACCCATATATCCTATCCAATCTGGCTGCATAATCCTTACGAAGGTATGTGTGCTCCACTCTCTCCCTCCACCTTCCACGTCCTTCAATCCCACACTATTTAATACATCTCTTAAGACCCTAACACACAGCCCGCTCCCTAGGTTCCACATCTCTATTTCTGATAACGCAGTTCCAATCCCCTCCCACGATC
>WNWK01021059.1:0-2500 GCA_009830355.1 Cherax destructor | reverse complement strand
TGATCATGTACATCATAGTGATCATGTACATCATAGTGATCATGTACATCACAGTGATCATGTACATCATAGTGATCATGTACATCATGGTGATCATGTACATCATAGTGATCATGTACATCATGATCATGTACATCTCAGTGATCATGTACATCATTGTGATCATGTACATCATAGTAATCATGTACATCATGGTGATCATGTACATCATGGTGATCATGTACATCATAGTGATCATGTACATCATGATCATGTACATCATAGTGATCATGTACATCATGGTGATAATGTACATCATAGTGATCATGTACATCATAGTGATCATGTACATCATGTGATCATGTACATCACAGTGATCATGTACATCATGGTGATCATGTACATCATAGTTATCATGTACATTAAAGTGATCATGTACATCATGATCATGTACATCATAGTGATCATGTACATCATGGTGATCATGTACATCATAGTGATCATGTACATCATTGATCATGTACATCATAGTGATCATGTACATCATAGTGATCATGTACATCACAGTGATCATGTACATCGTAATGATCATGTACATCATAGAGATCATGTACATCATAGTGATCATGTACATTACAGTGATCATGTACATCATAGTGATCATTTACATCATAATGATCATGTACATCATAGTGATCATGTACATCATGGTGATCATGTACATCAGTGATCATGTACAGCATGGTGATCATGTACATCATGGTGAGCATGTACATCACAGTGATCATGTACATCACAGTGATCATGTGCATCATAGTGATCATGTACATCATGGTGATCATGTACATCATAGTGATCATGTACATCATGGTGATCATGTGCATCATAGTAATCATATGCATCACAGTGATCATGTGCATCATGGTCATGTACATCTTGGTGATCATGTACATCATAGTGATCATGTGCATAATGGTGATCATGTACATTACAGTGATCATGTACATCATAGTGATCATTTACATCATAATGATCATGTACATCATAGTGATCATGTACATCATGGTGATCATGTACATCAGTGATCATGTACATCATGGTGATCATGTACATCATGGTGAGCATGTACATCACAGTGATCATGTACATCACAGTGATCATGTGCATCATAGTGATCATGTACATCATGGTGATCATGTACATCATAGTGATCATGTACATCATGGTGATCATGTGCATCATAGTGATCATGTGCATCACAGTGATCATGTGCATCATGGGGTCATGTACATCTTGGTGATCATGTACATCATGGTGATCATGTACATCAGTGATCATGTACATCATAGTGATCATGTACATCATAGTGATCATGTACATCATAGTGGTCATGTACATCATAGTGATCATGTACATCATGGTGATCATGTACATCATAGTGATCATGTACATCATGGTGATCATGTACATCATAGTGATCATGTACATCATAGTGATCATGTACATCACAGTGATCATGTACATCATAGATGATCATGTACATCATAGTTATCATGTACATCATTGTGATCATGTACATTACAGTGATCATGTACATCATAGTGATCATGTACAATATAGTGATCATGTACATCATGGTGATCAAGTTCATCAGTGATCATTTACATCATTGTGATCATGTACATCATGGTGATCATGTACATCATGGTGATCATGTACATCATGTTGATCATGTACATCACAGTGATCATTTACATCACAATGATCATGTGCATCATAGTGATCATGTACATCATGGTGATCATGTACATCATAGTGATCATGTACATCATGGTGATCATGTGCATCACAGTGATCATGTGCATCATTGTCATGGGTCATGTACATCTTAGTGATCATGTACATCATGGTCATGTACATCTTGGTGATCATGTACATCATAGTGATCATGTACATCATGGTCATGTACATCTTGGTGATCATGTACATCATAGTGTTAAGTCTATTTTCTTGGCTGCTTACTTTGGGCAGTAGAATGGTAGCATAGGTGCAGAGATACAGCCGATGACTAGACTCAGTTTATTAATGGCAAGGTGTAGATGTACACGGGAACAGAGCGTGAGGGGACCGGGAGCCAGTTAGGGTAGATCCTGGTTCAGTGAGGTAGGCCGTCGAAGTGAGGAAGAAGCATGGCTGACCAGCCCGACCTTGATAGGCCTATAGAGGGCAGCACCATAGTGCTGCGCAGTTTGAAACAGCCTCTGGATAGGCTGTTTACATCCGCTCGGCCACCTACTACATGTCGTCTCCACACGACAATACTGGCGGGCACGAAGGTGTAAACAAGCAAGCAAGGTTACCCAGGGAAAACTGGCTTCCGGTCACCTGACATTTACAACAGGATATTGCAGGTGCAGGCCGAAAAAAAAAACTCTCCCACTTAGTACGGGGAAGAGAAAATCGGCCTGCCCGTACAGCTGACAGAGGACAGAACAAGCCAATGCTGACACAGGAACTAGAG
>WNWK01021058.1:0-34691 GCA_009830355.1 Cherax destructor | reverse complement strand
TTTTTTTTTTTTAAATACCAGTTGGTTCGAGCTACTCTCTGGAAAACGGCAGAAAGGAGACGACACACAGGGCAGAAAGACAGACCACAAAGCAGAAAGACAGACACACAGACAGACAGATACAGACGACAGACGGGTTTTTGAAAAAAAAAGGGAACGGTAAGCTCGTCAAATGCCACTGAAATTACTGGACTGATAAGAGAAAAAGACTACCCCCTCGAAATTCCCAGTCATCATTAGTGGAATCAGATGAATGGGCTCGACAAAAATCTTACAATGCTTAAAGGGGAAACATTATTATTATTATTATTATTATTATTATTATTATTATTCACTATTATTATTATTATTATTATTATTTTTTTCACTATTATTATTATTATTATTATTATTATTATTATATATTATTCACTATCATTATTATTATTATTTTTTTTATGCACTATCATTATTATTATTATTTGATACAATTTCGTCCCCAATATTAGTGTCAAAAAAGATTGGCTATGGAATCAAAAACACTATAAATTGTGATTATGAGAACAAAAAAATTATATAAAATAATAAAAAAAAAAAAAGGTTTTCGCAACGATTCTGAAGGGGGACTCTGTTTTAAAAAATTTGAATCCATAAACTTTCCCTTTATTCTAACTACTAAAATTTTTTTTTTTTCCTATAACACTTAAAAAATTTCTTTTTTTTTATATATAAAAAAATTTTTTTTTTTAAAAAATTGGGCACTGGGATAACATAAATATCTGTGGACTGTTTAAGGGTTAAATTCAGAAAATTAAAAACACACACACACACACACACACACACACACACACACGCCCCCACACACACACACACACACACACACACACACACACACACACACACACAGTGGGTCCAGGAACTGGATCCCATCATTTTTGTTAGCAGAGTTATAATGGTAGTTCTTAACTATGTCAGCATCAAACTAACTTTTACTCATTTGTCTTCAGAGCCACAAGTAAATCTGCGGTGGACATGGTGAGGAGGGAACACAAAGTGCTGGTGCTGGGTGCTGGTTATGTCTCAGCTCCCCTGGTGGAATACCTCTCCAGGGATCCCAATACTGGCATTATTGTTGGTAACTACCCACCTACCTATGTACTTATCTACTTATGTACCTACCTACCTTTCTGTGTACCTATGTATGTCTCAGCTCCCCTGGTGGAATATCTCTCCAGGGATCCCAATATTGGTATTATTGTTAGTAACTACCCACCTACCTAATAACATTACTAACATGAATAAAGAGTCCTGTTAGTAATGTTATGAATAAGAGATAATTCACCAAGGGCAGAGAGTCGTAGCAGACGACCAGTGACTAGGGTGGCTGTCATCCCTGATGTGACAGAAAAGAACATTGATGGTGTTAGCAAGGTGAACACTTGTGCTCCTTAAGTCTGTCAGGGACTGACCAATTTATCCAATACTTTGGTATTGGTGAAAGTACAGTGATTAATAATATAATAATATCTTTATTTCTACAAGTACATGTACAAGGTATACAGACCATAGCTGACATCAATGACATACTACTATATAGAAAGTCCCTTGTTATGCTGAGCATTTTCTGCAAATTAGGTCAGTTTTGTCCAGGGATGCGACCCACACCAGTCCACTAACACCCAGGTACCCATTTTACTGATGGGTGAACATAGACAACTGGTGTAATGAAACACGCCAATGTTTCAACCCTCACCGGGAATCGAACCCAGACCCTCACTGTGTGTAGCGAGAGCTTTGCCTACCAGGACATGGGGCACCGTGATGATAATGTGTGCTATCGTGATAGCAGTGTTGAAGGTTGCTGCAGTCTGTGAGTTTGTTATAGAGTTCCTCTATATAGTATAATTTTTTTTGTAAATATGATTGAAAAACTGCAAAAGACCTTTCAACTCACTATTTAATTTTGAATGTACTTTTTCATTAGTATGTACAGTGGACCCGAGTTACAAACACCCCGGAAATCGTACAATTATGTAACTATAATATTGTAAGTGCTTTTGTAAGTGTATTTTTGGGGGTCTGAAATGGACTAACCTACTTGACATTATTTCTTAAGGGAGTAAATTCGTTCGGTAATGGCACTTGAGCAGGCTTCTGGAATGAATTTTGTTCGTTACTCGGGGGGTCTACTGTACAAAAAATTGCATTACTCTTGTAGTTTGTACATGTGTATCATGTCAACAAACAACAAACCTTGCCCATTCTGTGCAGGTCCTTCTCAAATCCAACCTCTTCCCTACATTCCCCGCCTGACTCTTCACCTCACTTTGCTCCTGTATACAGTGGTACCCCGAGTTTCATACTGCTCCCAACTCGAACAATTATGTAAGTGTATTATTGTAAGTACTTTTGTAAGTGTATTTTTGGGGGTCTGAAACGACTAATCTAAATTTACATTCGTCCTTATGGGAACAAATTCCTTCGGTAACGGCATTCGAACAGCATTCTGGAAAAAATTATCGACGAAAACTGAGGGTCCACTGTACTCTCTTCCTAGGTAGGTCTGTTTGTGACTTGATAAAACCCATTGTGTGGGCTAAACGTAGTCAATACAGGATCTCATTGTACAAGAGGACTCCGCTTATATAGCAGGTTAGGTTCCGGGCTACTGCTGCAAAGTAAAAATCGCTGTAAAGTGATACACAGTGGTACTTCGACTTACGAGCAGCTCCCAACTTGAACAATTATGTAAGTGTATTTCTGTAAGTAATGTCACCATGGTTGTTTAAAATATTTATAGATGGAGTTGTAAAAGAAGTAAATGCTAGGGTGTTGGAGAGAGGGGTGGGATTAAATTATGGAGAATTAAATGCAAAATGGGAGTTGTTATGTTATTTTCCCCTATTTATCATCAAGGTTCTACATGTACTAGCATAGGGTATTTACTTAAAAGGTCTTAGGGTAAAAGGAGGACATTTATAGGCTAAAAGATACTTACTCAGGTTTAGCTGCTGCATCTGAAAACTTACTGGTCCTTTCACATTCCTCTCAAAGGTTATTTAAACCAACATTATAAAAATAGAGCTATATTAAGAAGTATATACATATAATATACAGGTCTCCACTCCTAAACATATAATCAGCCTTTCCCAAAGCACATGGCTCAGCTGCCACCTTCAACTCTCTTTTTCTCAACATTTCTTAACCCTCCAGTGTCTTGATACACTGAAGATCACTGAATGTCATAGTAACATCGATCTACAACCCTCCCCATTACCTTTTGGGCACTCATTCAGCCCTGAAGCCAAGTTAAAATCAGCACCTACAACACCAGCTCACTCCAGCCGCCATGTTTTTCTCCAGGAGGGATTGTGGGAAAACAACAGTCTCTCTAAGCTCCTCCCCCTCAAACAAGAACACATCACTTTGCACATCTCTCAACATATCTTATGTTATTACAATGAGACATGCAACTTATAATTATTACTTAATAAAATGTGTGCATTATTTATATAACCTATTATATTGAGAAAATCATTTTAATCCAGCTCTTAAGTTTTTAAGGCTGGCCAAGCCTTTTAAACTCAACCCAAGCAGTACTTCTGATTAATTCAATATAATTAGGTTTTTTATTTTTTTTTTTTTATTAACACATCGGCCGATTCCCACCAAGGCAGGGTGGCCCGAAAAAGAAAAACTTTCATCATCATTCACTCCATCACTGTCTTGCCAGAAGGGTGCTTTACACTACAGTTATAAAACTGCAACATTAACACCCCTCCTTCAGAGTGCCGGCACTGTACTTCCCATCTCCAGAACTCAAGTCCGGCCTGCCGGTTTCCCTGAATCCCTTCATAAATGTTACTTTGCTCACACTCCAACAGCACGTCAAGTATTAAAAACCATATGCCTCCATTCACTCCTATCAAATACGCTCACACATGCTTGCTGGAAGTCCAAGCCCTCGCACACAAAACTTCCTTTACCCCTCCCTCCAACCTTTCCTAGGCCGACCCCTACCCCGCCTTCCCTCCACTACAGATTTATACACTCTCGAAGTCACTCTGTCTCGTTCCATTCTCTCTACATGTCCAAACCACCTCAACAACCCCTCCTCAGCTCTCTGGACAATCGTTTTGGTAATCCCGCACCTCCTCCTAATTTCCAAACTCCTAATTCTCTGCATTATATTCACACCACACATTGACCTCAGACATGACATCTCCACTGCCTCCAGCC
Organism: Cherax destructor; assembly: GCA_009830355.1. Taxonomy (NCBI): domain Eukaryota; kingdom Metazoa; phylum Arthropoda; class Malacostraca; order Decapoda; family Parastacidae; genus Cherax; species Cherax destructor. The sequence goes on along the minus strand of WNWK01021058.1, from coordinate 30,473 downwards.
TTCTCCTCGTTGCAACATTCATCACCCATGCTTCACACCCATATAAGAGCGTTGGTATAACTATACTCTCATACATTCCCCTCTTTACTTCCATGGACAAGGTTCTTTGTCTCCACAGACTCCGAAGTGCTCCACTCACCCTTTTCCCCTCATCAATTCTATGATTCACCTCATCCTTCATAGATCTATAATTAGGTATTCATGTTATTTAATTACAACAATACATGCTGGGTTCCAATAGCCCCCATAACAAGTCCATAATACCCCATAACACCCCCACCTCCAGACGGAGTCTTATAAAGACGGAGTCTCACAAAAGCTAGCAGTGTCCCGCAGGATACGGCTAGGGAAAAATAAGGTCTTAGCCTAAAGGTGGTAGTAACACTACTAGAGGTTTTACATATACCACAGCACCATAATTACTCTTCACTGTACAGTTATACAACAAGGTGACATACAACATGGCAATCTACAAATCTCATGGCTCCACTGAACCTTCCCAGAATAAACATGCAATTTCGCCCTTACCATACACCATACAAAACCCGTGAATGGAACAATACTAGAACAGAGTGCAGAGGTTATTAGAAAAACAGTTCAACCACATCCACATACTGAAGGGTGTAACCATTAACTACTTTAGTGGTTACTAACATAATACATTTTTACAATGCAAGGACTACACACAAAGCCCACTGTGAAAGCCAGCACCGACAGGCCTGTGCCTCCGCTGCGGTAAATCCAGCAGGCAACTGGTACTCCAGGATGGCATCTTCCTGATCAGGAGATGAGAGTAGAGCCAAACCCAGAGCAGTCAGGTATACCCCAGGCAGAAACTTCACAAAAAACATGTCAAGGTGTCTCTTACGTGGTGGCCGAACCAAAAAGTGAGACTCTCCAGTCAACACCCAAAATCCTTAAAATGGTCAGGCACGTACCCCCATCTTCCGAGGACCTCACTCCATACAGATCCTCCAACCTTATAAGGAGGAACTGCTATAGTAGATGGAGGAGATACACGGGACCACTCAGGCAACCGTTGGACCGTTTCGTACCTAGAGCACACCAAGACACAAACAACATACTTCCCTGGACTTCTCATGTCACCGAAGGTTGTCAACTCCGCCTCAACTCACAATATTTGATACCCTGACTCCCTTTCTTGTCTGGCTCCAACCATCTCCTTCACAGTTGAATGGCTGGTAGGGAGCACTCAGGCCCGCCAAGAGTTCACCACTGCAAAAACAACAAGGTCAGCACAAGACAAACACTATGTACTAAGCATGCACCATTTATCTACATGAAACATCTAGAAAGACCTCAGCAATCACAGACAAAGCCCATCTTAAGAGTCTGATTCGGGTCACCATACATAGGAACAGGGTGAAGCAATCCTGGGACATATACAGATGCAGAATAGACAACCCACAGTGAAAAATTCCTTTCCTGTGGCAAAATTACCAATTCTGCAACCTCTTGCAGTACAAACACAAACCCCAAGACATCTTCCCGCACCCTGGCTGTGTACATCAAGTTTACAAAAATACTTTCACGTTCCATCTCCCACAATAATTTTGAATACTCAATGAACTCAATTGACATTACACACATGGAAATTGTATTGGCACCCAGGCCAGGAATATCACATCTTCCTGCCTCATGCTTTACTTTATCTAATACTTTTGCCTCTTTTAAGACATCAGCATCAAACTTTCTAAGCCAGTAAACTTTAGTTGTTATATGTACTTTGTGGCAGTCAGTGCATTTGCTCAGGGTGCCATTGACTTTGGGAACCATGAAGCAAGGGAATGCCCACTGACTCTCACTAAGCACTACACATGGGTAATGAAAGAATTTCACTTCTTCCTCCATCCCCCAGTTTTCATACAGATTTTTCACACACAAATATTGTCGAATTGGCTCAGCTTCCTTATCAATTTCTTCATGAAGTCTTGACTTTACCCCTTTAGTGACATCCCAAACTTTTACAAGGTTACACGGTGGTTGAGCCAACTCTCCAACACTTTCCTTAGAAAGACCAAACATTATTTCTCCAATCTCTCTCATAAACATGGAATTTCTTACATACTTTTCGGCCATTACATACAGAGTATTATTTTGCACCTCTTTACATACTGGATCCACTGAAACATTGGTCACTCTAGGTTTCTGATATAATGCTAAATCCTCTAACCAGTTACTGTATACATTATTCTTACACCTTTTCTGCTCGGGTGTGTGGGTTATATATCTTACACTTGAGAACTTTCCCCACACCATGGTCAGCTCACAGCAACTTTCCATACAGTATTTCACGTGAACTGGCTCCAATGCCAGCACCTCATCTCCAGCCTCCAGAGCATTATGGTCCACGTTATGGTCCCACTTCATCATTTGGATCTGGTTGATGGGTACTTTCACTGGTACCATCCATTTCATACAAGCCAAACAGTATCTGAAACTGAGAAAAGCTCCGAGGGGAAGCATCACCATTCTCCCAAGCCAATAGCTCAGAGATTCCAGAGTGCTTCCCCACTCAGCAGTTACAAAGAGAGGGGTCCTCTCATCCCAGATGTTAGTATTGTCTATACTACAGGCTTGCATCATTGTCTTTAGGGTCTGATGGAAGTTCTCTGGTTTCCCTTGAGATGGAGGGTAATAGATAGCTGAAAAGTTAGGCTCTACATGAAAAAAAAACCTCATCAAAGCCCTTAAGAGTACATGAGCTGTCATCTTATATAGAGGGGCGGCTTCCAGGTACCTGGTAGTAGAGCAATTTGTTGTGAGTAAATAATCATTTCCCATTCTGGTCCTTGGGATTGGACCAACTACATCTACTATCAGCTTGCTGAAGGGTCCACCTGGTGCTGAAATAAGCTGAAAGGGAACAGGTTTAATACATGTACAAGGTTTCCCTCTAAATTGACAGACATGATAGGTCTTACTATATTCTTCCACAGTCTCCCACAGCTGAGGCTTGAAGGAATGCCTGGAAACCTTGGACATCATCATCATTTTGGTGACAAAACACTTGTTCTCCTTCCCTTGGTACTACAAACAGAGGCAACTTCTCTGTAAAAGTTTCCTCTCTGAAATGAAAGCACTTATTAAATTGTGAAACTGCTTCCTCAGCCACAGCTGAGGCTCTGCTCAGTGTGACATCATTCTCCTGTACAGAAATTAAATGCACCTTAGTAGATGCAGCTTCTCTCACTCCTGAACTGATCTATGCTCCAATCATGCTCAGCTCTGGCTGGAACATCCCTTTCTTCAGTTGACTGCAGTTCAACATCAGAAAACAGTGTTTCCAGACTTAAGCCCTCATCATCCTCATGAGAAATATCATAAAGACTGTTGATAGCATGATCATGAGCCATACTTCTCATGGTGGAACCAGTAGGGAGAAGGTCTGGAAGGGTCTCTCTAGCCTTCTCCTCCCAAACTTTGGGAATTGGTTCCCCCCTTACTAGATGTTCCTCACTGTCTAACAGGCCCATTACATTATTTCCTAATAAGAGGTCAACACCCTCAAAGGGAATCTCATCTGAAATACCTACAGGGAGATAGCCAACTTGGTATGCGGATTCTACCCATAACTTGTGTACAGGTGTTCTTATGGTTGAACCCGTAATACCCTTCAATAATATATCTTTCCCAGTATAGGTATCATTTGACACTGGCAGCACTCCCGCACGTAGCAAGGAGTAGGTGCTACATCCATCTCTCAAGGACAACATGTTCTCAACCCTGCCCACATCCTTGTGCAAGGCAACTGTAGACTTACTAGCAAAAACCCGCATCCTGGGGTCTAATTCCGAGGGTTCCTCCTCACCTTGCCTTGAAGACCTAATGCAAGCCACCGGATGTGTCTCTGCAGTTAGGATTCCCTGGGATTGTTCCTCCTTTCTCTGATCTTGCTGTTTATGAAAGCAATACCTTTGTATGTGACCAGTCTTGTTACAGTAGTAACAGGTATAATTCCTAAAGGTATGTTTACCGTTTGGAGTAGGACTAGTACTGTGTGCTCGAGGAACTGAAACATTATTTGATGGTCTAGGTAAACTTTGAGCTCCAGCTGACTTACCTTTCCCTTCTGTTTGAGAGGGTGCCTCAGCCTTCATTTGTCCCTGAAAATTCTTGTCCCACCTACCTTTATGACCGTAGGATTTGGAATAAGGTTTAGAAAAGACAGGGAAATTTTTTGAATGAGCATGACTGTTTTTACCTACCAATTCCCTATGAGCTAAGAATCTGTCACCCAAATCCATTGCTGCTGAAAGATTATCTGGGTTTCTGTCCTCCAAATATTCTCTAAGGTCAACAGGGATTGCATTGTACAATTCCTCATGAACAATTAGGTCTACTAACTTTTCATAGTCCTTGTTCACTCCTTTTGAACAAGCCCACTTCTTAAACAGGAACAGTTTCTCATTCCCTAACTCAGTTAAGGTCTGCCCCTCCTGAAATTTTTTACTTCTGAACTTTTGCCTATATTTCTCAGGTATCATTTGGTATGCAAGCAATACTACCTCCTTTACTTTCTCATAATCAGAAAATTCTCCTTCTTCCAGAGTCTCTACTCTCTTAAAACCTTTGCCTACAAGCTGTGTGCGAACTAGGGTAGCCCATTGCTGTTTGGGCCATTTTTGCTCCTTTGCAGTCTTCTCAAAAAAGGAAAAATATCTGTCTGGGTCACTCTCTGTAAACTTAGGGACAAAATGTGCAGCTTTAGTTAGGTTAAAGTACTGCTCAGGCTCTTGGTCTGAACCTCCTAACCCTTTACGTACTCTCTCCTGAGTTTCTAAGAATTTTGTCTTAGCTGCTAACAAAGCTATCTCAAGTTTCATCATCGCTTCCTTATCACCTGGAGGAGGGGATTCCTCCTGTTCACTGTTAACAGACATGTTTACTGATGAATTATTTACCTCCTCACTGAAGCCAGGAAATTCTAATGATTCAGCTTCTGACATTATTTATCCTTAAATTCCTGCACAGCATCAATGGACAAGGTACATAAAAAATAACACAAGTTCAATGGAAAAATTTTCACATGGCACTCTACCATAACCACAAACAAAATGTGTTACTCAACTTTAATCCCCACTCTGGAGAAAACAACCTGTAAACTAATACATGAACCTTCCACTGACACCACCAAGGTAATTTTTACAAGGTAAATTTTACAAGGTAAAGTTTATCCTACCTAAACATGTGACTCATAACCCTATCTCATACCAGTACATCTCAAAGAATGTTTTGAGTTATTTTAACAGTCAAATAACTCTCCCGGTTAAGGCCCCCATGTTATGTTATTTTCCCCTATTTATCATCAAGGTTCTACATGTACTAGCATAGGGTATTTACTTAAAAGGTCTTAGGGTAAAAGGAGGACATTTATAGGCTAAAAGATACTTACTCAGGTTTAGCTGCTGCATCTGAAAACTTATTGGTCCTTTCACATTCCTCTCAAAGGTTATTTAAACCAACATTATAAAAATAGAGCTATATTAAGAAGTATATACATATAATATACAGGTCTCCACTCCTAAACATATAATCAGCCTTTCCCAAAGCACATGGCTCAGCTGCCACCTTCAACTCTCTTTTTCTCAACATTTCTTAACCCTCCAGTGTCTTGATACACTGAAGATCACTGAATGTCATAGTAACATCGATCTACAACCCTCCCCATTACCTTTTGGGCACTCATTCAGCCCTGAAGCCAAGTTAAAATCAGCACCTACAACACCAGCTCACTCCAGCCGCCATGTTTTTCTCCAGGAGGGATTGTGGGAAAACAACAGTCTCTCTAAGCTCCTCCCCCTCAAACAAGAACACATCACTTTGCACATCTCTCAACATATCTTATGTTATTACAATGAGACATGCAACTTATAATTATTACTTAATAAAATGTGTGCATTATTTATATAACCTATTATATTGAGAAAATCATTTTAATCCAGCTCTTAAGTTTTTAAGGCTGGCCAAGCCTTTTAAACTCAACCCAAGCAGTACTTCTGATTAATTCAATATAATTAGGTATTCATGTTATATAATTACAACAATACATGCTGGGTTCCAATAGCCCCCATAACAAGTCCATAATACCCCATAACAGGAGTTGACACAGTTACTTTTTGCTGATGATACTGTGCTTATGAGAGATTCTAAAGAAAAGTTGCAAAGGTTAGTGGACGAGTTTGGGAGAGTGTGTTAAGGTAGAAAGTTAAAAGTGAACATAGATAAGAGTAAGGTGATGAGGGTATCAAACGATTTAAATAAAGAAAAATTGGATATCACATTGGAGAGAGGGATTATGGAAGAAGTAAATGTTTTCAGATATTTGGGAGTTGACGTGTCAGCGGATGGGTTTATGAAGGATGAGGTTAACCATAGAATTGATGAAGGAAAAAAGGTGAGTGGTGCATTGAGGTATCTGTGGAGACAAAAAACGTTATCCATGGGGGCAAAGAAGGAAATGTACAAAAGTATAGTGGTACCAACACTCTTATATGGGTGTGAAGCATGGGTTGCAAATGCTGCAGCGAGGAGGAGGCTGGAGGCAGTGGAGATGTCCTGTCTAAGGGCAATGTGTGGTGTAAATATTATGCAGAAAATTCGAATGTGGAAATTAGGAGAAGGTGTGGAGTTACTAAAAGTATTTGTCAGAGGGCTGAAGAGGGGTTGTTGAGGTGGTTTGGTCATTTAGAGAGAATGGATCAAAGTAGAATGACTTGGAGAGCGTATAAATCTGTAGGGGAAGGAAGGCGGGGTAGGGGTCGTCCTAGAAAAGGGTGGAGGGAAGGGGTAAAGGAGGTTTTGTGGGCGAGGGCTTGGACTTCCAGCAAGCATGTGTGAGCGTGTTAGATAGGAGTGAATGGAGACGAATGGTTTTGGGACATGACGATCTGTTGGAGTGTGAGCAGGGTAACATTTTGTGAAGGGATTCAGGGAAACCAGTAAATTGATTTAGTTGGACTTGAGTCCTGGAAATGGGAAGTACAATGCCTGCACTTTAAAGGAGGGGTCTGAGATAGTGACAGCTGGGAGGGACTACTCTCAGCTGTCGTATCTGAGCTCCTCTGCAAAGACAGTGATTATGTATGAGTGTGGTGAAAGTGTTGAATGATGATGAAAGTATTTTCTTTTTGGGGATTTTCTTTCTTTTTGGGTCACCCTGCCTCGGTGGGAGACGGCCGACTTGTTGAAAAAAAAAAAATTCTGTAAGTGCTTTTTTAAGTGTAATTTTGGGGGTCTGAAACAGATTAATCTAATTTACATTATTCCTTATGGGAACAAATTCGTTTGGTATCGGCACTCAAACAGCCTTCTGAAACGAAATAAGCTCGTAACATGAGGTAGCACCGTATAGCCTTTTTTCACTTTCAAATGCGTATAAAAGCCTGATAACATGTTTACACTATCATATATTAAGTGAGCAATAGAGCTAGGCATAAAGAATGTATATACAGTACAGACATTACTTACCTTAAAATATTTTCATCCTTAGCTTATAGTGAGTGGTGAATATATTTATTGTAGCAAGGCTGAATAAATGAAGAATGACTGTAATTGAAAACCACTGCATTAGCAAAACTCCGTAAAGCAAAGTGCTGTAAAATAGGACATTTGTGTGTGTTTTTTTCACTGTGCATGTCTCCCACACACAGCTTCGGGGCTCCTGGACGAGGCGGATGCCCTGGCTGTCAAACATCAGAATGTGGAGTCTGTGCTTCTGGATGTAGTGGAGCGTCCAGACCTGCTGGAAGACCTGGTGAAGAGTGCGGATGTTGTGGTGTCACTGCTGCCTTACTCTCTCCATCATGAGGTTGCTAAACACTGCATCCAACAGAAGGTGTGTTGTGACTGTCAGGCTGACAGAGGCAGTGTTTGGCAAGTGTCCTTACTCCTACTTTAATAGGTACCTGTAAGTTAGACTCCTTACACTTGCTTTCTTTGCTCATATATCAGTAAATAGGTACCCAAGAGTTAGTCATCTTACTCCTGCTTTCTTTACATAGCAGTAAATAGGTACTTGTACAGTAGTCTCCTTGCACCTGCTTTCCTTGTTCACATAGCAGTAAATAGAAACCTGTTAATATGTAGTAGGTACTTGAACATGCAGCAGGCTTGTGTAAGCATGTTAGATCTGAGTGAGTGGAGACAGATGGTTGCGATGACTTGATGTGCTGTTGGAGTGTGTGTAAGGTGACATTTATGAAGAGATTAAAGGAAACTGGTTAGCCGGACTTGAGTCCTGGAGGTGGGAAGTACAGTGCATGCACTCTGAAGGATGGTTGAGGGTATTGAAGTTCAGAGGGCCATATGATCTGTGATAGTTGTCGACTGAGTGATGGTGAATGTATTCTTTTTATCTATAGTGCAGTATATATAATATTTGCACAATTTCAGACCAACATGGTGACAGCGTCGTACTGCACGCCGGCCATGATGGAGCTCAAAGAGGCTGCGATCAATGCTGGGGTCACCGTGGTCAACGAAGTGGGTCTCGACCCCGGCATTGACCATCTTCTAGCTATGGAATGCTTCGAGGAGGTAAATCATCATCATCATCATTATTATCATTATTATTTTTGAAACACATCAGCTGTATCCCACTGAGGCCAGGTCACCCAAAAACACATCAGCTGTATCCCACTGAGGCCAGGTCACCCAAAAACACATCAGCTGTATTCCACTGAGGCCAGGTCACCCAAAAACACACCAGCTGTATCCCACTGAGGCCAGATCACCCAAAAAAACACCAGCTGTATCCCACTGAGGCCAGGTCACCCAAAAACACACCAGCTGTATCCCACTGAGGCCAGGTTACCCAAAAACACACCAGCTGTATCCCACTGAGGCCAGGTCACCCAAAAACACACCAGCTGTATACCACTGAGGCCAGGTCACCAAAACACACCAGCTGTATCCCACTGAGGCCAGGTCACCCAAAAAAACACCAGCTGTATCCCACTGAGGCCAGGTCACCCAAAAACACACCAGCTGTATCCCACTGAGGCCAGGTCACCCATAAACACACCAGCTGTATCCCACTGAGGCCAGGTCACCCAAAACACACCAGCTGTATCCCACTGAGGCCAGGTCACCCAAAAACACACCGGCTGTATCCCACTGAGGCCAGGTCACCCAAAAACACACCGGCTGTATCCCACTGAGTCCAGGTCACCTAAAAACACATCGGCTGTATCCCACTGAGGCCAGGTCACCCAAAAACACACCAGCTGTATCCCACTGAGGCCAGGTCACCCAAAAAAACACCAACTGTATCCCACTGAGGCCAGGTCACCCAAAAACACACCAACTGTATCCCACTGAGGCCAGGTCACCCAAAAACACACCAGCTGTATCCCACTGAGGCCAGGTCACCCAAAAACACACCAGCTGTATCCCACTGAGGCCAGGTCACCCAAAAACACACCAGCTGTATCCCACTGAGGCCAGGTCACCCAAAAACACACCGGCTGTATCCCACTGAGGCCAGGTCACCCAAAAACACACCGGCTGTATCCCACTGAGGCCAGGCCACCCAAAAACACACCAGCTGTATCCCACTGAGGCCAGGTCACCCAAAAACTCACCAGCTGTATCCCACTGAGGCCAGGTCACCCATAAACACACCAGCTGTATCCCACTGAGGCCAGGTCACCCAAAACACACCAGCTGTATCCCACTGAGGCCAGGTCACCCAAAACACACCAGCTGTATCCCACTGAGGCCAGGTCACCCAAAACACACCAGCTGTATCCCACTGAGGCCAGGTCACCCAAAAACACACCGGCTGTATCCCACTGAGGCCAGGTCACCCAAAAACACACCAGCTGTATCCCACTGAGGCCAGGTCACCCAAAAACACACCGGCTGTATCCCACTGAGGCCAGGTCTCCCAAAAACACACCAGCTGTATCCCACTGAGGCCAGGTCACCCAAAAACACACCAGCTGTATCCCACTGAGGCCAGGTCACCCAAAAACACACCAGCTGTATCCCACTGAGGCCAGGTCTCCCAAAAACACACCAGCTGTATCCCACTGAGGCCAGGTCACCCAAAAACACACCAGCTGTATCCCACTGAGGCCAGGTCCCCCAAAAGCACACCAGCTGTATCCCACTGAGGCCAGGTCACCCAAAAACACACCAGCTGTATCCCACTTAGGCCAAGTCACCCAAAAACACACCAGCTGTATTCCACTGAGGCCAGATCACCCAAAAACACACCAGCTGTATCCCACTGAGGCCAGGTCACCCAAAAACACACCAGCTGTATCCCATTGAGGCAGGGTCACCCAAAAACACACCAGCTGTATCCCACTGAGGCCAGGTCACCCAAAAACACACCAGCTGTATCCCACTGAGGCCAGGTCACCCAAAAACACACCAGCTGTATCCCACTGAGGCCAGGTCACCCAAAAACACACCAGCTGTATCCCACTGAGGCCAGGTTACCCAAAAACACACCAGCTGTATCCCACTGAGGCCAGGTCACCCAAAAACACACCAGCTGTATCCCACTGAGGCCAGGTCACCCAAAAACACACCAGCTGTATCCCACTGAGGCAGGGTGACCCAAAAACACACCGGCTGTATCCCACTCAAAGATAAAAATGTAAAGTTTTTCTGTTTAAATTTAGTAATTTATAAAGGAGAAAAAGTTACTAGCCTCTTGCTCCCATTATTATTATTATATAAGCTGTATAAACTATATACATTGTGAGGTGTATATTTCTCAGTAAAAACCAGTTAACCAACCTTACTTATCGGTTGATTTTATTTTACTTCAGTGAATATCTTCCATCAATGTAGGGTGACCTTGAGATGGAAACAGTTTCACCATCATTCATTCAGTCACTGTCTTGCTAGGATTGTTGTGACATCAGAGTTCAGATGACCCTCTGAACTGTGACATTCTTGCCTCTCACTTAGAGTACAGGCACTGTACTTCCCACTACCACCACCCATCCTTCAGAGTACAGGCACTGTACTTCCCACCACCACCCATCCTTCAGAGTACAGGCACTGTACTTCCCACCACCACCCATCCTCCAGAGTACAGGCACTACTTCCCACCACCACCCATCCTTCAGAGTACAGACACAGTGTGTCCCACCACCACCCATCCTTCAGAGTACAGGCACTGTACTTCTCACCACCACCCATCCTTCAGAGTACAGGCACTGTACTTCCCACCACCACCCATCCTTCTGAGTACAGGTACAGTGGACCCCCAGTTAACAGCCATAATTCATTCCAGAATGCTGTTCAAGTGCCGTTACCGAACGAATTTATTAACATAAGGAATAATGTAAATTAGATTAGTCCTTTTGGACCCCCAAACATACACTTACAAAAGCACTTTCAAAAATACACTTACATAACTGTTAGTGTTTGGAGCAGGCCGTTAACCGGGGGTCCACTGTACTATACTTCCCCCACCACCACCCATCCTTCAGAGTACAGGTACTGTACTTCCCACCACCACCACCCATCCTTCAGAGTACAGACACTGTGCTTCCCACCACCACCCATTCTTCTGAGTACAGGTACTATACTTCCCCCACCACCACCCATCCTTCAGAGTACAGACACTGTGCTTCCCACCACCACCCATTCTTCTGAGTACAGGTACTATACTTCCCCCACCACCACCCATCCTTCAGAGTACAGACACTGTGCTTCCCATCACCACCCATTCTTCTGAGTACAGGTACTATACTTCCCCCACCACCACCCATCCTTCAAAGTACAGGTGCTGTACTTCCCCCACAACCACAACCCATCCTTCAATACAGGTACTGTACTTGCCCCACCACCACCACCCATCCTTCAGAGTACAGGTACTGTACTTCCCACCACCACCACCCATCCTTCAGAGTACAAGTACTGTACTTCCCCCATCACCACCCATCCTTCAGAGTACAGACACTGTGCTTCCCACCACCACCCATCCTTCAGAGTACAAGTACAGTGGTCCCTCGGTTTTCGCCGAAAATTCGTTCCAGAATGCTGCTCAAGTACCATTACCGAACGAATTTACTTCCTTAAGAAATAATGTCACTGTAGGTTAGTCTATTTCAGACCCCCAAAAATACACTTGCAACAGCACTTACGAAAATACACTTACATAAATGTTCGAGTCTGGAGATGCACGAAAACCGATGGACCACTGTACTGTACTTCCCCCACCACCACCCATCCTCCAGAGTATAGACACTGTGCTTCCCGGACAAGAACTCAAGTTCGACTAAAAACAACCTTTCTCACTCATCATTTTCAGGTTCAACGAGGAGGTGGAAAGATTGACTCGTTCGTATCTTACTGCGGAGGGCTGCCAGCTCCAGAGTTCTCTGACAACCCTCTGCGTTATAAGTTCTCTTGGAGTCCACAAGGTGTTCTTCTCAATACTCTCTCTGGCGCCAAGTATATTGAAAATGGAGAGGCAAGTTCAAAGATTATTTTTACGTGGGAAGTGGTAAATTCATTAGAGTTGTACACTGCCTGGGCAATGGTTTGATATTTTTATGTATGTCATACCCATCCATTGGGCACTAGTCACTTAAGACCCATCCTATGGGCACTAGTCACTAAATACCCATCCTGTGGGCACCCAACCTGTGGGCAGTAGTCACCACACACCCATCCTGTGGGCAGTAGTCACCATTAACCCATCCTGTGGGCAGTAGTCACCACACATCAATCCTGGGGCCAGTAGTCACCACACACCCATCCTGTAGGCAGTAGTCACCACACACCAATCCTGGGGGCAGGAGTCACCACATACCCATCCCGTGGGCAGTAGTCACAATCTCACACAATCACATAACGGGTCCAAGAACTGAACCTCAACAGGGAAGGAACCTCTTTTCATACTTATGGGGAAGCCCTAAACCCATGGGTGTGGTGCATCTGTTTTCTATATTATAATATTTTTATTATTTTTTACTTTTCACATTAGATCATATTTCTCCAGATCATAGAAATTCCTCCCGGAGGTAGACTGCTGGAGGAGACTAAAGAGTTTACATTCCTGCCGGGTCTAGCACTTGAGGGCTTCCCGAATCGGGACTCCACGATCTACCGAAGCCTGTACGGCATCCTGGAGGCTAAGACTGTTCTTAGAGGTACCCTCCGCTTCCGAGGCTTTTCTGACGTCGTCAAGAGCCTTCAGAAGATCGGACTGATTGATCCTGAGCCTCACCCAATGTTGCATCGAGGAGGACCTGATATTACCTGGGTAAGTTCTCCTCTCAGACCTGATATTACCTGGGTAAGTCCTCCTCTCAGACCTGATATTACCTGGGTAAGTCCTCCAGTCAGACCTGATATAACCTGGGTAAGTCCTCGACTCAGACCTGTCTTAACAGTGTTTGTACCACATGTACTGTCATCTCCAGGTACTGTCAGCCCAGGTACTTTTGCACCCAGGTACTGTCACCCCCAGGTACTTTTGCACCCAGGTACTGTCACCCCCAGGTACTGTCACCCCAGGTACTTTTGCACCCAGGTACTGTCACCCCAGATACTTTTGCACCCAGGTACTGTCACCCCAGGTACTTTTGCACCCTGGTACTGTCATCCCCAGGTACTATCACCCCAGATATTGTCACTGCCAGGTATTGTCACCTCCAGGTATACTCCAGGTACTCCTCCAGGTTACACAGTACCTGGAATGTGGGTAGTAATGAGGTTGGATGCAAGATACAGGATGGCACCTCCAGTTCCTTACATCAAAAGCCTTCCAGCAGTGTCAAGACACTCTCTCTCCTTGAAAAAATGCAACAAATACTTTAAGTCATATCTGAAGTGCAGCCATACTTATTACAAATACAGTGGACCCCCAGATTACGTACTGCTCCAAACTCAAACAATTATGTAAGTGTATTTTTGTAAGTGCTTTTGTAAGTGTATTTTTGGGGTCTAAAAGGACTAATGTAATTTACATTATTCTTTATGGGAACAAATTCGTTTGGTAACGGCACTTGAACAGCATTCCGGAACGAATTAATTACGTAAACCGGGGGTCCACTGTACATTGTCTGTACATTACTATCTTTCTTTTATGTATTAACTTTTTTTATTGTGTTAAAAAATGGCTCTTGTTTGTTTTGTTTGAATATTGACCTGTTTGTTTCTTTGTTTTAAAAAATGGCCTTGTTTTTTGTTTTGTTAATATATTTTGTTTCATATTACAGTGGTTCCTCGGTTTTCGCCGAAAATTCGTTCCAGAATGCTGCTCAAGTGCCATTATCGAACGAATTTACTTCCTTAAGAAATAATGTCACGTAGGTTAGTCTATTTCAGACCCCCAAAAATTCACTTGCAACAGCACTTACGAAAATACACTTACATAAATGTTCGCGTTTGGAGATGCACGAAAACCGAGGGACAACTGTATTCTGTTTCTTTCTCTGTTTATAAATGGCAGTTGTTGACATTGTTTATTTTTTGCTAAAAATATGTTATCATACTTTTAATCGAAACTGATGATAATTTACTATTTTCCGTACTATTTCCTGCTTACCACTAATATTAAAATATTTTGACTAAAAGTCCATTATTTTAAGAGTCAGAATACCTGTTTTTTTTTTATGACGAAGATGCCCGAAATACTCATGCATGCTAGTGGCTTTCTTTGTCTTTAACAATACAGCGTCTCCTCACTTAGCGATGTACTTGTTTACCGACGACTCAGACTTACGATGGGCTCTCTGACCAGTATAATGTATATTAGAATATTCTGTATACAGTAGAACGTCATTTAGCACGATAGTTACGTTTCTGAAAAAGTCGTGTTAGATAATTTCGTGTTAAATAATTAAAAGAACTAATGGGAAAAGTAATGTTACGTTCCTGGGAGTCCCCAAAAAGCCAAACAAGTTTTTTTTAGACCAACAGATCTTACAAAAATAAAAGTGAATATGTAATTGTAGTTCATTATCGTGATGTATTATGTTGTTTTTACTGCTTAAGACTACAAATGTAATAGAAATAATAGTATTTACCTTAAATTGTGGGTGCTGGTGTTTGTGGATGATTGTGAAGAGAGTGGAGAGTTATGCTGTGGCCCTACTGGGCTGAGGTGGATAGTAGAAGTTCTTGAACTGAAGTCGATGGTTGAACTGAGTGTCTAACTTTAAGTCAGTCAGTAAGTCAGTCAGTCAGTCAAGCCATTCAGTAAGTCAGTCAAGCCATTCAGTAAGTCAGTCAAGTCATTCAGTAAGTCAGTCAAGTCATTCAGTAAGTCAGTCAAGTCATTCAGTAAGTCAGTCAAGTCATTCAGTAAGTCAGTCAAGTCATTCAGTAAGTCAGTCAAGTCATTCAGTAAGTCAGTCAAGTCATTCAGTAAGTCAGTCAAGTCATTCAGTAAGTCAGTCAAGTCATTCAGTCAGTCAGTCAAGTCATTCAGTCAGTCAGTCAAGTCATTCAGTCAGTCAAGTCATTCAGTCAGTCAGTCAAGTCATTCAGTCAGTCAGTCAAGTCATTCAGTCAGTCAGTCAAGTCATTCAGTCAGTCAAGTTAGTCAGTCAGTCAGTCACACAAACTTATGTTTACATCTTTTTATGTGTACAAAGTAACACTTCATTACGGCCACAGGTTATGTCTTGTCTAATATCTTTGTTTTCTTCGTTAATTCAAGATCAAAACACAATTCACTCTTATTCTTCACAAACACAGCTGGCTTGTAGCCAGGACTTCTTGACGCATATGAAATACTTACGAATGCTGAGATGGTGGGGTCCGTGGTGGCTGGGTAAGGCGGGTGGTGTCTGCTGAACCACAACAGTAGTAGTAACAAGACTGCTTGTGAGAATGGTTATTTGTTTTTCCTTCTCACAAACTGTAAGTAAGTTTATTCAGGTATACACAGATACAGTTACGAAGATTATCATACATAGCAGCATATGTGTAGAGAACCTAGGATAACCCAACAAAGTCAGTGACAGTATTTCCATTGACTGACTTGGGTTATCCTAGGTTCTCTACACATATGCTGCTATGTATGATAATGTATGTAACTGTACTCACCTAATTGTGGTTGCAGGGGTCGAGACTCAGCTCCTGACCCCGTGTATCTGAATAAACTTACAGTTTGCAGGAAGGAAAAACAAATTCCCTTTTCCTCAAAGCATGAGGATTCTTAGGCAGTAAATAACAATGCGCTCAAAATTTTTCCCCTCCTGCCGAACCATGTAATATCATCTTTACGTTGTGTAAGATGGTAATGTGTCGCAAATCTTAAATTGTGCAATACCGGTAACGTGCAACATAATCTCGTGCTAAATGACGTTCTACTGTATTACAATATACAGTGGACCCCCGGAAATTGGCTGGTCTGATTATCGGCCGGCTTGATTATCGATCGGCCCAATTTTTGCCCGATTATCGGCCGTTTCCTCGATTATGGTGGTGGCTTTCTGCTGCAGCCGACCACCACCATGGCTTATGGTCAGTGGCCCTTACACCCAACAACAACAACAACACACATAATGACATGTTTTATTCATTCTAGAGTTTATATCATGTTTCTATGTTATTAATATTGTTTATTATGTCATATTAGATGAATTGTGCTAGATAAATAAGCTGTAGGGTTGATATTATTGTCATATTGAAGGACTATCTTGTCCTGCCTCCAAACAAACTCCTGCCTCTCTCATACACCAACAAGAGTCTTCAATATCAATTTATCAATTAAAATTAGTGCTTTATATTTATTTCTCATTGTTTTCTGTATGTAAAACTATAGTATTTATTCTTTAAAAAAATGAATTTTTGGTGAATATTTTTGAGTGGAATGGATTAATTGTATTTACATTATTTCTTATGGGAAATAAGGGTTCAAAAATTGGCCAGTTCGATTTTAGGCCTAGCTCCTGGAACGGATTAGGGCCGATTTTCGGGGGTCCACTGTACAGTACACTACTGTATAAACATTTAAAAATATACTAAAAATGTTATAAATGGTGCAAGGATGACATTAACCCTTTGACTGTTTCGGACGTATACGTCTTACGAGCCAATGTTTCGGACGTATTTATACGCCTAAATTCTAGCGGCCTCAAATCAAGCAGGAGAAAGCTAGTAGGCCCACATGTGAGAGAATGGGTCTGTGTGGTCAGTGTGTGCAGTATAAAAAAAATCCTGAAGCAAGCAGTACATAATGAGAAAAAAAAAACTCCGACCGTGTTTTTGGATTAAAACGCCGACTTTGAGGTGTATTTTCGTATAGTATTTATGGTTGTATTCTCTTTTTCATGGTCTCATTTGATAGAATGGAAAACATTTTACAGGAATAGAGATGAGTTTGATTAGTTTCATGATGTAAACGATCTTGAAATTGAGCTCAAAGTAGCAGAAATGTTCGATTTTTGCCAATGTTCAAAAGTAAACAAATTACACCACGCGTTCAATACACATCAACTGGTGAGTCTAATATGCTTTCACAAGTGCACAGATATTATTTATACAATTTTTACAATAATGCAAGAAGTCTGCATAACAATAAATCTTCTATTTTTTGTGTGAATAAAAAATAAAAATAGAAAGTAAGAGTAATGTAAGAGGGGCCTAAAGACGTGACTAATGAACAGATAACATCTTATTTTAGTGATAGCAATGTCTGCATTGTTTATTCTGGACCCTATTTTGAAATTGACATCTTTTTTATTTTGCATGAAATTGGCGAAATTGCCATTTTCTGACCACTTTATTGGGTAGTTGAAATCGGTAAATTGGTGATTTCTTGTACTCAATCGATAGAACAAATGGAGTTCTAAAGAAATAGCTATGAGTTTGGTCGACTGTCCCAATGGAATTGGCCGAAAATAGGGCACAAAGACGGCGAAATCGCCGATGTGTCTATATCACTGACATCGCTAACTTTGCGAGAGCGTAATTCCGTAAGTTTTCAATCAAATTTCATACTTTTGGTGTCATTACCATCGGGAAATGATTCTCTATCATTTCATAAGAAAAAATAATTTATTTTTTTTTCCAAAATTTTCCGACAGAATGACAGTTTCAGAATGGGGCCTCCGACAGTCAAAGGGTTAAAGCAATATCAAAGATGGTTGACATAAACCCACTACCATTATAGTATGATCCCCGTTTAGCGACAGATTTGTTTACCAACACGGTATTAGGAACGGAACTCTGTCGTTAAGTGAAGAGAGGCTGGATTTTATTTAATTTAAATTACACATTGTATGTTATGCAAAGAAATAAAAATTTTGATTTTGGATTCTGAATTTACCTTGCAGAGACAACTGGTATGTAATTTGCTGGGTCAACTGGACTCTAACATCTTCTATGACAACTTGAGAGCGCTGGTGTTGGAGAGAGTCGGCTCTGAGGTGCAGCTTAACAGCATTGAAACTCTGGGCTTATTGAAGGATGACCAAGTTCACAAAGACAACACTCCCCTCGATACTCTCTCAAACTACCTCTCCAAGCGACTCGACTTTGGTACGTCTACCTTGATACTTCCTCCAGCTACTGTACTTCTAGGTGGTATATATGTCTATCTTGATACTTCCTCCAGCTACTGTACTTCTAGGTGGTATATATGTCTATCTTGATACTTCCTCCAGCTACTGTACTTCTAGGTGGTATATATGTCTATCTTGATACTTCCTCCAGCTACTGTACTTCTAGGTGGTATATATGTCTACCTTGATACTCCCTCCAGCTACTGTACTTCTAGGTGGTACATATGTCTATCTTGATACTCCCTCCAGCTATTGTACTTCTAGGTGGTATATATGTCTATCTTGATACTCCCTCCAGCTACTGTACTTCTATACTTCTAGGTGGTATATATGTCTATCTTGATACTCCCTCCAGCTACTGTACTTCTATACTTCTAGGTGGTATATATGTCTATCTTGATACTCCTTCCAGCTATTGTACTTCTCTTTGAGCTTCCAACTTGGTATATATATCTATTGAAGAATCTGTGGTTTATGGCGCAGTGGACCACTCTCACACAAGACCTACTAAATTAAAAATTACATGTGTATTTCAGTTTTTGGAACTAGTAAGAAACATACAAAGAAATAGTTTTTGAAAAACATATATGTTTTTTGGTATGTATGAGCAGTTTCTTAAACATCTATGTGTGTGGCCATCAATAAAAAAACCCAGTTGATCAGATCCTGCTTCACGGTGAGGGCTGGTTATGGACTGGGCCATGGGGGGCATTGACCCCTTCACCCCGGAATGCCCTTCAGGAATCCAGGTATCATGCTTTCGTGGTCAAAAACTAGAATAATACCATAAAATTAACCATTAATTTGCCTCTGGGGGACTGTAGCCTCCTTAGCGCCCCTTTCATGGCTGCACCGATGCCTTCATTATCAACTGTGTGCAGGTTATAAGAAATTCTTAATTTAATGGACTTCAGGAATGCCAGACAAAATTCACTGCGTAATTTAATGAACTTAGAAATAACGGACAAAGTCTGTTAGTTACAGAAAAGTCCATTGTGGGTGGCCGTGGCCTGGTGGCAAAAGCTCTATTCACACACTGCGGGTCTGTGTTTGATTCCCGGCATGGGTGGAAACATTGGGTGTGTTTTCTTACACCGGTTGTCTATGTACACCCATCAGTAAAATAGGTACCTGGGTGTTAGTGGACTGGTGTGGGTGGCATCCTGGGTGTTAGTGGACTGGTGTGGGTCACATCCTGGGTGTTAGTGGACTGGTGTGGGTCACATCCTGCGTGTTAGTGGACTGGTGTGGGCCACATCCTGAGTGTTAGTGAACTAGTGTGGGTCACATCCTGGGTGTTAGTGAACTGGTGTGGGTCACATCCTGGGTGTTAGTGGACTGGGTGGCATCCTGGGTGTTAGTGGACTAGTGTGGGTCACATCTTGGGTGTTAGTGGACTGGTGTGGGTCACATCCTGGGTGTTAGTGGACTGGTGTGGGTCACATTCTGGGGGACAAAACTGACCTAATTTGTGGGAAATGCTCAGCATAACAAGGGACTTTCTATGTAGTAGTATGTCATTGATGTCAGCTATGGTCTGTATACCTTGTACATGTTTTTGTAGAAATAAAGATATTATTGTTACAATCAGGGCAAAACAATCTAATAATCCATCATAATTTCCACTACCAACTCACTTATGTTAAACAGGATTTACTGTACTTGTCTGAAATGCATTGCATACTACTGACTTTCTTTTGCGCTTGCCAATGTTTTCTTTCACGTAAACTACGTTATTATGTACCTCATAAAGAAATAAAAATTTTATTGTATGGATTATAATAAACAAACTTTATTTCTATAAAGTGGAGTACAGTGGAACCCCGGTTAATGAAAAAAATTCATTGCAGAAACCTGCTCAAGTGCCATTACCGAACGAATTTACTTCCTTAAGAAAAAATGTCATTTAGGTTAGTCTATTTCAGACCCCCAAAAATACACTTCCACAAGCACTTACAATATTATACTTACATAATTGCACGATTTCCGGGGTTTTCGTTAACCGGGGTTCCACTGTACATTATATTTATCTATAGTTAAGGTGATGGACATATATACAGTGGAACCCCGAGTAACGAACAGCCCGGAAATCGTACAATTATGTAAGTACAGTGGACCCCGAGTATCGTAATTAATCCGTTCCAGGAGCTATTACTTAACACGAAGTTTACAAAATTCGAACCCTTATTTCCCATAAGAAATAATGTAAATACAATTACAGTGAGCCCCCAGTTCTCGTCGGCAATCCGTCACAGAGGGCCCGTCGACCACCGGTTTGGTCGAACTCCGATTCTATTTTCCCCATAAGAAATAATGGAAATAAAATTAATCCGTCCCAGACATCCAAAAGTATTAAAATAAAATATTTTTTAGAACTTTTTTACATTAAATTAAACACAATTTTATAAAAAAATTAAGAAATAAATAGTACAATAACATGTCACTTACATTTATTGAAGAGGTGTTGATGTGTGGAGGATGGGAGGAGGGGAGAAGGTGGTACCTGCTAGTGTTTGGAAGGGAAATCCCCTTCCATTAACACTGCAGGTACCAAGTTCATTTCTGGGGTTACTGGCCTTTTTCTTTGAATGCTACACTCCCTGCATGAATGCTACACCCCCTGCATGAATGCTACACTCCCTGCATCCCTGCTACACTCCCTGCATCCCTGCTACACTCCCTGCATGCCTGCTACACTCCCTGCATCCTTGCTACACTCCCTGCATCCCTGCTACACTCCCTGCAATCTTGCTACACTCCCTGCATCCTTGCTACACTCCCTGCATCCCTGCTACACTCCCTGCAATCTTGCTACACTCCCTGCATCCCTACTACATTCCCTGCATCCCTGCTACACTCCCTGCATCCCTGCTACACTCCCTGCATCCCTGCTACACTCCTTGCATCCCTGCTACACTCCTTGCATCCCTGCTACACTCCCTGCATCCCTGCTACACTCCCTGCATCCTTGCTACACTCCCTGCATCCCTGCTACACTCCCTGCATAAATGCTACACTCCCTGCATCCCTGCTACACTCCCTGCATAAATGCTACACTCCCTGCATCCCTGCTACACTCCCTGCATAAATGCTACACTCCCTGCATCCTTGCTACACTCCCTGCATAAATGCTACACTCCCTGCATGAATGCTTCACTCCCTGCATATTCTTTACCACAGGCTTGGCACTAGGAGCTTTCTTGGGGCCCATGGTGGCTTATTTAGCAGTTGCAAGCACTAAAAACACTGGAATAATGACAATATATATGGTATGAATGCGTGGGTGGTGCGTGGGTAGTGTTCGCTCGCTTGTAAACAATAACACACTGAGTGCCTGGGCGCCCAGCTGGGCCACGGCCACACGCGTACGCGTTCGGGACGGATAGCCGACTCGCCGAACTCTGAGTGGCCGCCTAATACCGAGTCAAAAATATTGTAAAAAAACCCGTCGAACACCGATTTGGCCGAGCTCCGACGCCGTCGAACACCGGGGGTTCACTGTAATCCGTTCCACAAAAAAATATTCACATACAAAATAATTAAAAACAATATATATATATATATACATTTACTTACCTTTATTGAAGAGTTGCAGGCATCTGGAAGATAGGGTAATGAGGTAATGAGTAATGAAGGTCCTCTTAGGCATTTTCTTCCAAAACAGGCCTGTTTCATCACAATTAAACACTTGTTGGGGAGGAATTCTTCAGCCTCTACGAAGGGGAATCTCCACTCCCTGCATGCCTGCTACACTCTCTGCATGCCTGCTACACTCCCTACATGAATGCTACACTCCCTACATGAATGATACACTCACTGCATGCCTGCTAAACTCCCTGCATGAATGCTAAACTCCCTGCATGAATGCTAAACTCCCTGCATGAGTGCTAAACTCCCTGCATGAATGCTTAACTCCCTGCATGAATGCTAAACTTTCTGCATGAATGCTACACTCCCTACATGCCTGCTAAACTCCCTGCATGCCTGCTAAACTCCTTGCATGCCTGCTAAACTTACTGCATGCCTGCTAAACTCCCTGCATGCCTGCTAAACTCCCTGCATGAATGCTAAACTCCCTGCATGAATGCTAAACTCCCTGCATGAATGCTAAACTCCCTGCATGAATGCTACACTACCTGCATGCCTGCTAAACTCCCTGCATGCCTGCTAAACTCCCTGCATGAATGCTACACTCCCTGCATGAATGCTACACTCCCTGCATGAATGCTACCACAGGGGTGCCACTAGGAAGCTTCTTTGGACCCTTGGTGACTTATTTCACAGTGACAATCACTAAACCACCAAAAAAGACACAGAATGTATTGTGAATGTTTGAAAGAGTGCGCTGGGTAATGTTCTCTCAATGGTAAACAATGCTTCACTGGCGGGCATCCTGTGTCCTGCGCAGGCGCGGAGCAGGCGGACAGGTCTAATACGTTACGAAACACGAGCCAGTTTACGATTCTCAAAATCGAAAAAAAGCTCACGAAACACGATTTTTACGAAATAAGAACCTTACGAAACTTGGGGGTCCACTGTAGTATAATATTGTAAGTGCTTTTGTAAGTGTATTTTTGGGGGTCTGAAATGGACTAACCTACTTGACATTATTTCTTAAGGAAGTAAATTCGTTCGGTTATGGCACTTGAGCATGCTTCTGGAATGAAGTTTTTACGTTACTCTGGGTTCCACTGTACGTACATAACTTACAGTGGTACCCCAGATTTCGTCAATAATTTGTTCCAGAATGCTGTTCGAGTGCCGTTACCGAACGAATTTGTTCCCATAAGGACGAATGTAAATTAGATTAGTCCGTTTCAGACCCCCAAAAATACACTTACAAAAGCACTTACAAAAATACACTTACATAATTGTTAGAGTTGGGAGCTGTATGAAATCCGGGGGTCCACTGTACTTTATAGAAGGCCCCTTATTTATTTATTTTTTATTAACAAATCGGCCGTTTCCCACCAAGGCAGGGTGGCCCGACAAAGAAAAACTTTCATCATCATTCACTACATCACTGTCTTGCCAGAGGCATGCTTACACTACAGCTACAAAACTGCAACCTTAACACCCCTCCTTCAGAGTGCCGGCACTGTACTTCCCATCTCCAGGAATCAAGTCCGGCCTGCCGGTTTCCCTGAAACCCTTCATAAATGTTACCTTGCCTACACTCCAACAGCACGTCAAGTCCTAAAAACCATTTGTCTCCATTCGCTCCTATCTAACACGCTCACGCACGCTTGCTGGAAGTCCAAGCCTCTTGCACACAAAAACCTCCTTAACCCCCTCCCTCCAACCTTTTCTAGGCCGACCCCTACCCCGCCTTCCCTCCACTACAGATTTATACACTCTCGAAGTCATTCTATTTTGCTCCATCCTTTCTATATGTCCAAACCATCTCAACAGCCCCTCCTCAGCTCTCTGGATAATAGTTTTGGTAATCCCACACCTCCTCCTAATCTCCAAACTACAGATTCTCTGCATTATATTCACACCACACATTGCCCTCAGACACAACATCTCCACTGCCTCCAGCCTTCTCCTTGTTGAAACATTCACAACCCATGTCTCACACCCATACAAGAGTGTTGGTATAACTATACTCTCATACATTCCCCTCTTTGCTTTCATGGATAAAGTTCTCTGTCTCCACAAGCTCCTCAGTGCACCACTCACCTTTTTCCCCTCGTTAATTCTATGATTCACCTCATCCTTCATATATGAGGGAACTTCAGGAGGATTTAGACAAACTCAATTCCTGGTCAGAAAAGTGGCAGATGCAGTTCAATGTAGATAAATGCAAGCTTCTGAAGCTCGGGAGTGTCCATAACCCAAGCACTTATAAGTTAAATAATATAGAACTTAGCCATACAGATTGCGAAAAGGACTTTGGGGTTATGGTAAGCAGCAACCTTAAACCAAGACAGCAATGCCTAAGCATACATAATAAGGCAAACAGATTACTGGGATTTATATCAAGAAGTGTAAGTAACAGAAGTCCAGAGGTTATATTACAGCTTTATACATCGTTAGTAAGGCCTCACTTAGATTACGCAGCTCAGTTCTGGTCTCCATATTACAGAATGGATATTAATTCGCTAGAAAACATTCAGCGTAGAATGACTAAATTAATACATAGCATTAGAAATCTTCCGTATGAAGAAAGATTGAAGACCCTAAAATTACATTCACTTGTAAGACGAAGAATGAGGGGAGACATGATCGAGGTATACAAGTGGAAAATAGGTACAGTGGACCCTCGGTTAACAAAATTAATCCGGTCCAGGAGCTATTACTTAATCTGAATCTTTCGTAATCTGAAAAAAATAATCACTCAAAAAAAAAAAAAAAAAACAATAACATTTACTTACCTTTATTGAAGAGTTGCAGGCATCTGGAAGGTAGAGTTGCTGACAGGGGCAGGGTGTTAATGGTTGGAAGGGAATCCCCCAAAAAGGACTTCAGGTAACAAGTCCCTCTCTGGGGTTACTTTCCTTCTTGGTCTTTTAATGCCACTAGGACCAGCTTGAGAGTCACTAGACCCCTGCCTGGTAAAGTAACTGTCCACAGTCCTCTGTTTCTGGCGACTCTTCAACACTTTCCTGAAGTGCGACATGGCTCTGTCACTGAAGTGGCTGCAGAAGGCTCATTTCAGCTTGCTCAGGGTGGTGTCTTTCAACAAATGTCTGCAACTCATTCCACTTTGTACACATCTCCTTAAGCACTGAAGAAGGCACCTCCTTCTGTCTCTCACCCTCCTCCTTTGAAGCAATAACCTCAGCTGTGGTCTGTTGCTGTTCCAGATGAAGCTCTTGCAGCTCTTCAGTTGTTAGCTCTACCCTGTGCTCTTCCACCAACTCTTCCACATCCTCACCACTCACCTCCAACCCCAGGCTGGTTCCCAATGCCACAATATCTTCCACAACGGGCACAGGGTCGTCAGGGTCAGGGTCAGGGTCAGCCTCAAATCCTTCAAAATCCCTCTGTTGGACACAACCTGGCCACAATGGTCTCCAAGCAGAGTTCAAAGTCCTGGAAGTCACTCCCTCCCAAGCCTTACCTATAAGGCGTATGCAATGCACAATATTGAAGTGATCTTTCCAGAACTCTCTTAGGGTCAACTCAGTGTCCGAGGTCACTTCAAAGCACTTTTCAAACACTGCTTTGGTGTACAATTTCTTGAAGTTGGAAATGGCCTGCTGGTCCATGGGCTGGATGAGAGGAGTGGTGTTAGGAGGCAAGAACTTCACTCTGATGAAATTAAACTTGTCAGACAAACACTCTTGCAAGTTGTGAGGGTGAGCAGGAGCATTGTCCAGTATCAGGAGGCACTTGAGTGGCAATTTCTTTTCCAAGAGGTATTTCTTCACACTAGGGCCAAACACTCCAGTCACCCATTCCTTGAAAATCTCCGTAGTGACCCATGCCTTGGTGTTAACCTTCCAATGCACACAAATTATTCTTGTCAACACTGTGATTCTTGAAGGGTCTGGGATTTTCATAGTGATACACCAGTAAAGGCTTCATTTTAAAATCACCACTGGCATTGGCACACATCATAAGAGTTAGCCTGTCTTTCATAGGCTTGTGTCCTGGCTGTGCCTTTTCCTCCTGAGTAATGAAGGTCCTGTTGGGCATTTTCTTCCAAAACAGGCCTGTTTCATCACAGTTAAACACTTGTTGGGGGAGGAATTGTTCAGCCTCTACGAACCCCTGGAATTCCTGCACAAATTTTTCAGCTGCACGTTTGTCTGAGCTGGCTGCCTCACCATGTCTCACAACACTGTGTATGCCACTACGTTTCTTAAACCTGTCAAACCAGCCTTTGCTATCTTTAAAATCAATCGCCTCACCACTGGTTCCAGGCATTGTCTTGACAAGATCTGCGTGCACCTTCCTTGCCTTTTCACAAATTATCGCCATGGAAATACTATCACCCGCTCTCTGTTTTTCATGGATCCACACCAACAACAACTTCTCAACCTCATCCACTGTTTTTTATCTATTTTTCGTTAACATATCAACCCCTTTTGCAACATTAGCTTCCTTGATCTCATTTCTCTTTGCCAGGATAGAGCTGATAGTAGATGGGGTTTTGTTGTACATCCTGGCAAGATCACTCAGACGAACGCCACTCTCATATTTTTCTATAATCTCTTTCTTCAGTTCGATGGTGTTCCTCACTTTCTTTACCACAGGGGTGCCACTAGGAAGCTTCTTTGGACCCATGGTGACTTATTTCACAGTGACAATCACTAAACCACCAAAAAAGACACCAAATGTATTGTGAATGTTTGAAAGAGCGCGCTGGGTAATGTTCTCTCAATGGTAAACAACGCTTCACTGGCGGCGTCCTGCGTCGTGCGCAGGCGTGGAGCAGGCGGACAGGTCTAATACGTTACGAAACACGAGCCAGTTTACGATTCTCAAAATCGAAAAAAGCTTACGAAACACAATCTTTACGAAATAAGAACCTTACAAAACTCGGGGGTCCACTGTACAGTGGACCCTCGCTATTCGAAAACTCCAAAACTCGCCCTCATTCCAGAATGCTGTTCAAGTGCTGTTACCAAACAAATTTATTCCCATAAAGAATGATGTAAATTAGATTAGTCCATTTCAGACCCCCAAAAATACACTTATAAAAGCACTTACAATAATAATCTTACATAAAAGGGTGAGTTTTGGAGTGTTCGAATAGCGAGCATCCACTGTATCTAAACACATTCACCTCCTCCATACCCTCTCCCTACAATCTGATATCCAATCTTCCGTTATCTAATTTTTTTTTATCCACATCACCTTACTCTTTACTATAGTATTCACTTTTAATTTCCTTCTTTTATATACCCTACCAAACTCATCCACCAATCTCTGCAACTTCTCTTCAGAATCCTCCAAAAGCAGTGTCATCAGCAAAGAGCAACAGTGACAACTCCCACTTTGTGTTTGATTCTTTATCTTTTAACCCCACACCTCTTGCCAACACCCGAGCATTCACTTCTCTTACAACTCCATCTATAAATATATTGAACAACCACTGTGACATCACACATCCCTGTCTAAGGCCTACTTTTACTGGGAAATAATCTCCCTCTCGCCTACATACTCTAACCTGAGCCTCACTATCCTCGTAAAAACTTTTCACCGCTTTCAATAACCTACCTCCTATTCCATACATTTGCAACATCTGCCACATTGCCCCCCTATCCACCCTATCATATGCCTTTTCCAAATCCATAAATTCCACAAACACCTCTTTACCCTTATCTAAATATTGTTCACCTACGTATATGTTTCACTGCAAACACTTGGTCTACACACCCCCTACCCTTCCTAAAGCCTCCTTGTTCATCTGCTATCCTGCTCTCCGTCTTGCTCCTAATTCTTTCAATAATAACTACCATACACTTTACCAGGTACAGTGGCCCCTCGGTTTTCGTTGAAAATTATTTCCAGAATGCTGTTTGAGTGCCGTTACCGAACGAATTTGTTCCCATAAGGACAAATGTAAATCACATTAGTCATTTCAGACCCCCAAAAATACACTTACAAAAGCACTTACGAAAATACACTTACATAGTTGTTCGAGTTTGGAGGTGAACGAAAACCGAGGGTTCACTGTATACTCAACAGACTTATTTCCCTATAATTTTTACACTCTCTTTTGTCCCCTTTGCCTTTATACAAAGGACCTATGCATGCTCTCTGCCAATCCCCACCTGCCTTTAACATTTCTATCTTTATCCCATCAATCCCAGGTGCTTTACCCCCTTTCATTCTACTCACTGCCTCACAAACTTCCCCCACACTCACAACTGGTTCTTCCTCACTCCTATAAGATATTATTCCTCTTTGCCCTATACACGAAATCACAGCTTCCCTATCTTCATCAACATTTAACAATTACTCAAAATATTCCCTCCATCTTCCCGATACCTCAAACTCTCCATTTAATAACTCTCCTCTCCTATTTTTAACTGACAAATCCATTCTTTCCCTAGGCTTTATCAACTTATTAATCTCACTCCAAAACTTTTTCATATTTTCAACAAAATTTGTTGATAACATCTCACCCACCCTCTCATTTGCTCTCTTTTTACACTGCGTACCACTTTCTTAACCTCTCTTTTTCCCTCCATATACTCCTCCTCCTTACATCACTTCTACTTTGTAAAAACCTCTCATATGCTAACTTTTTTTCTCTTACTACTCTCTTTACATCATCATTCCACCAATCGCTCTTCTTCCCTCCCGCATCCACTCTCCTATAACCACAAACTTCTGCTGAACACTCTAACAC
Source organism: Cherax destructor (assembly GCA_009830355.1). Lineage (NCBI taxonomy): Eukaryota > Metazoa > Arthropoda > Malacostraca > Decapoda > Parastacidae > Cherax > Cherax destructor. The sequence continues at coordinate 1,655 of WNWK01021058.1, read as the reverse complement.
TATATTCTTAAACTTACCCCATACCTCTTCTACCCCACTGCCTATACTCTCACTAGCCCATCTGTCCTCTAACAGTTGTTTATATTTTACCCTAACCGCCTCCTCCTCTAGTTTATAACTCTTCACTTCTCTCTTACTTGTTGTTTCCATTTTCCTTGTATCCCATCTACCTTTTACTCTCACTGTATTATTATTACATATTATAATTAAAAAGAAGCGCTACACCACAGGGGTCATACAGCGCAGCAGGTTAGGGCAGGATGCAGGGAGAATGGGTTGTAAGAGGGAGAGGGATGATTAGTAGGGCATGGAGTGCAGCAGGACAGTGGATAGTGCAGGGATAGAGGGTAGCAAGATATTGAGGTAGAAGGGACTGAGGGGAGTGCTAGAGGTATAATATTCAGAGTTTGTGTAGTAAGTCAGTTGCTGTCAAAAAGTCAATGAGAGAGTCAGGATTAAAGGAGGGCCCATCAGCAAGAAGGGAAGGCAAAGAAAGGGCAGAAGAGCGAAGACGACGTTGGAGGTAAATTCTATGTGCTCGTTGATAGTGGGGGCAGTCCAACAGAATATGGCGAACAGATACTGGAACCTGACAATGCTCACAGAGAGGGACAGGGAGCCTCTCCATGAGATACCCATGAGTAAGACGAGTGTGGCCGATGCGAAGACGGGAGAGTGTAGTCTCCCAACCTCGACATTGGTGACAAGAAGAAGGCCAGAAACCTATACTCGGTTTAATAGAATGAATAACAAAAAAGGCACAATACTGTGATTGGAACAATACACACACAACCCACACATATAATAGAGGAGCTTACGACGACGTTTCGGTCAGACTTGGACCATTTACAAAGTCACTTTGTAAATGGTCCAAGTTGGACTGAAACGTCGTCGTAAGCTCCTCTCTTTTTATATGTGCGGGTCGTGTGTGTATAATAGAATGAAGTTTGTTATTTAGCAGGTCAGACCAGCGTTGCTGCCAATGGGTGCGAATGTGGGTAGCAATGACTGCAAAATAGTCCGTGAATGGAACACCTCTAGATGAAACTGGAAGGTCATGTACTGCTGACCGCGCAGCAGTGTCTGCCTGTTCATTGCCCTATACGTCAACATGACCAGGGACCCAGCAAAAAACAATATCTTTGTGTTTGCAAGGGGGTGAGGTGCATAAAATTTCTGGATAGCCTGTAAAGCACTAAGGGAGTCTGAAACGACCACAAATGGTGACACAGGCATAGATGCAATACAGATAAGTGCCACAAGAATGGCATACAATTCAGCCGTAAATATGCTAGCCGAGGATAATAGATGCCCTCGCACGACGCTGTCCAGAAACACTGCTGCGAATCTGACGCCGTCTGATGACTTAGAACCATCGGTGTACACTGCATGGCATGGGAATGAGAATGGAAGTGGTCTAGAAAAAGCAGCAAGAAGCGACATAGGTAGTTTGACTTTCGTGCAAGGCAGAGGAAAAGAACAGACTTGGACAGCAGGAACTTCCCAAGGGGGTAGGGGAAAGGGAGATGCCACATGAACATAGAAAGGTGGTAGCTGAAGGAAGACGCGAATGTAGACGAAGAGAAAAGGGACAGAAGGCAAGTAAACAGGGTCGACGAACAAATAAAGAGCGCTACTAACATCCATGACAATCC